>CM021735.1:31479408-31610749 GCA_011075105.1 Heteronetta atricapilla
ATGAAATGAAATGAAATGAAATGAAATGAAATGAAATGAAATGAAATAGGTTCAGCTTTCGTATACGAAGGCCCTTTTTAAGGACTGGAGGAGAGGTACCCGAGCCGGTCCTGTCGGAAGGAGGATGCTGCCTTGTTCACAGGCTCTTAGTGATGAGGCCTGAGGTTCCCCCCAGTGGCGGAAAGTGCGAGCACAGCTCCCCGGAGAAGAGAAGCGACGAGCGGTGGCTGTTCCTCCGTTCCCCAGCCCTGCTGCCAGCTCCGCTGTCAGTGCCCCCAAGTACTGCTCCTGGGCAACACGCAAGCTGTGAAGAGCTGGTGGCCTGAAAGAAGAACCCCAAGCAGCTCGGGAAACACAGGGAAGATGCTGTTGGGTGTAAGAGCTGGAATAAAGTTCTTTTGGATGCGGATTCCAAGGATTTGAGAGATGACTTGGCAGGGGATACTTGGATTTGAGCAGATCCTCAGCTACAAGGGGGCTGTCGGGTTTGGTGGAAGTGAGCGTGGTTGTGTTGATCTCAGCGTAAGGTTTAGAAGAATATTACAGTATGATAACCTACAGGACAGCAGCAGTAAGCTGCGGAGGTCCCCTCGTGGCTAAAATTAAAATTACATTTCCAAATAGTGTTCCTGACCAAAAGTACCAGAACTATTCAGCTGCCTCTCACACTCGGTTGTAAGGGGGGGAGCTGGTGAGGGAGACAAAATACCTCAAGCGCAGCCAGGTGCCGGTGGCCCCCGGGAAAATGGGCTGCAAGTGCCTGAGGTCATCGGGTGAGAGCCACAGTGGTGAGAAAAGGCACAAGGATAAGTCCAGGGAGAAGGAAGGAGTGCGCGCTGCACCAAAATGACTCTCAGCGGTCTGCTGCTAGCCTCGAGGCTGGCATTCAGGCACCAGAACAGGACGGGAGGAGAAGAGGCCCCAGGTGTGTGTTGAGAGGTGCAGCCAGGGGAGTAAGTTGCTGCAACAGTGCTCCCTTGTTGGCTTGAAAAGTGTGTTGTGTGCTCCCTCCTTGGAGGGCTGCACGTTGGTGGAGGAGGATACAAGATGCTCATGTGGTTTCTGCTTTTGTTTTTCTGTTCTCAGCTTAAATAAAAGATTCTGCTTCCATGGCTGTCATTTTATCACAAAATCCACATTAAATTGTAATGACATAGCAAGAGGAAGTTTAGCTGTTGTATGTTTGAGATGATTAGAGGAAGACTTCACCGTAACAACCACGTTCTCCATAGTTCTCTGTCAACTTGCTCTAAGAAGTGCAGTATGAAGCCTTGATTTAAAGATAATTCCTCCAGCAAAATCACTAATGAGCTTTATTCTTTAAGTAAGCACAGCTGCTATTTTTGGCTAGCCATTTATAAACCCTTCAGAACACAGGGACTTTTTGCCTATGCTTACAGTAATGATTACAGTAAATTCTGGGGGCTTACTCCAGATTTATAATAGCATAAAGAAGAGTGGGATATGTCTCATTCAATAGACACACATGCTGTTCCAAGAAGTTTAATTTCACATGTTCACCCTGCAGCCCGGAGCAGTATTTAAAGAACAAATCACACTACTTCCCTATTAGATGAAATTAAAAGACATCTCAGCTATGGGCTATCACAGTTTTAACATGCTGAAAAGTATAAAATATAAAACTTTTTCAGATTACAGAGAAAACTGAGTCTGAAGTAGCATCACTAGTTTAGATTTAAACAAAGATTAAAGCAGAATCTGATGTTTTCCATAGAAAGCATCCCTAGTAGTACTTATCCAACAATGAATCTGGCAAAATGGTCTTTTTAATAATGGATGTTATTACACAGATGTGTTCAGAAGTTTACATCGCAGCAGTCACAGGCTTTTATTTCCCTTTAAGGGGTGGAAATTACTGGAGAACTCTTAAAACTTCTCACTGAATCAGTTGAATAGCTATGTGAGTAAAGACTTATGTGTCCACACAGTTTGCTTTGGCAGTTTGTTTGACAAGAAAAAAAAATATCATGTGCACCCTGTAAGGTCATAGCCACACTCTAAGATATCAATGATGGCATATGAGTGTATTTTAAGGAAAATGCAAGCAGAAATAATTACTAAGCAATGAACAAGCAGTTCTGTTTAATGTGAAAGTCTGTTTTGTGCTCATGCAAAATTACTCAGAACGGATTTCATTTTTCTAGGACGCAGAGGTGCTCGTTAGCACGACCTAACTGCACACGAGTGCCAACCCGCCTACAACGTCACCTTTTGCTCCCAGCAAGCCTGTTGTCCCACGGCCATTCCCAGCTGTGCACACTGGATCACGGGAGGACCAAGAGCGGGGCAGCGACCCCCGCTCTCCGCGCTCGGCTCTTTGCCCCCCGCCACCAGCGGGGAGCTTCAGCACCGCGGACAGCGCCGCAGCGCCCGGCCCCACACGGCCCCCGGGGATGCTCGGAGCTCCACCACCACGCGCTGTACCCGCCCTGGGTGACATTGGCCACACCTTTCTCCCTAGCAGGTGCCCCGTATTCTGTTGTCGCCCACAAGCCCCCCAAACTGCCGGTTGTGTCTCTGAGAAGCGTTTCATAGGACCCTTCCAACAGCTGAGTGATGATTACGTGGTAACTTTAATGCTGCATAACCACTGGTGCTGTGTGACCGACCGCAGCAGCCAGCCTAATGCTCTAAACATTCCAGGAGTAAATCAGTGTGAAAGATAGGTAAAAGAACATCAAAAAGTAGGCTTAAGAGCTGGTTCTCCAAGCTTTTTCCTGTCGTAAGGTGTATGATGTTTTAATTACATCATCATCATCATTATTATGAAAGTAAAGCAGGTAGTAGCTGAAAGGAATATAATTTCTGATCTCTGCACTAAAGAAATGTTAATTCTCAATTTCTGTTGAAGTAAATCAATAACAGGACCATTAGAAGTTCTGCTTTCCCTCGGGCCAGGACCAGCCATTGTCTTTTTTTTTTTTTTTTTTTTTCAAATCAGAGTTTAGATTTCTTTTCTTCTCCTTCAGCCTACTGGATAAATTCTGCGATTTCATACACCATTGCTCTGGTTGGTTTCTTCAGTCCTGTACATGACAATAAACTACCCTGGACCCTAAAGCAAACGTTAGTGCTGCCATACCTGTGTGCTCAGTTTAGATAAAGCTCTTCTCTTTGGTGCTTAGGCCATTGCTAAAGCATGGAGTTCTCTTCAGTAACTGGGATCAGGTTGGGTTTCCAACTCTCTGTATCTTTCCAAGGCAGCAAATTGCTGGAAAAAAAGACACAGAAAGCAAGAGAGGATTAAACCATCTATTTTTCTTCATAAGAAATTACATTAATATATTATAACCCAGGAGTGGACAATCTTTCAATGCATTCTCCTGATTCCTCTGATAGAATAGGCATCTCAGCAATCAGGCATAGCTGCAGCCTCCCACACCCATGGTGCTTTCCACTGTTTCATCCCCAGGCTTATTTTTGAAGAGACTAATTGCACTAATTGTCCTAATAAACAGTAATAACCAAACAGTCCCACAGAAGTACTAGGGAAAAACAAATAAACATACTTTTACTGACATTAAAAGACTGTTAATTTGATGGAAAAAATATATCAAAACAAAAAAAAATGTCAAGGATATTTTCCCCCTGTATCCAATACATTATTTACCATTTTGCAAAGCTGCATGATGACCAGAAAGGAAGCAAGGAAAAACACATCCTTTTTGGAATTGCAAGGAGAAGAGCTTTGCTTGCTTCCCCAGTGAGACTGTTATCAACCTGAAGAGCACTTTTTGGTTTTAGCTTGATAATTTATTATTATTGTTATTATTAATATTAGTTGGGGAGGGAGACTATTAATTAGTTATCATGTTTACTAACTAGAACCTAATTATTTTTTTTTCTGTACATCAGTTGGAAGAATAATGAATCTAATTTCACTTAAATGTTATTCAAGTACTCACCAAAGGGTTTGAGTAATTGCCTCAGGAGTACACAAGCACATTCAGAAATGGAAATACCAGACTGAGAAGATAAAGGAAGACTGAAATGAAGTGTCTGGGGGGTTGTTTTCAGCTATTGACTTTCATTTTGGGAAGTGCATTTCCCTCATAGGCAGGTTTTGATCATTTTCATGAAACCCTTCTCCCTTTGATACATACACAGAAGGATTCCTGGAAAGCAATGTTAAAGCACTTTACTCAGAAAATGCCTAATGGCAGGTTGAATCTTCATACATGACTGTATAAAATACCTTATTTTCCAGGTAATCACATAAAAATCAAAGTCATAAAGAGATATTCAAAGAGGATGAATGAATAAATGTATTCCTGAAACAATAGTAGAGACAAATCAAAGCACATGAAACAAAATGCCTTTTCAAATGTGTGCAACTGAAAAACACTGAATCATGTTGTTGTTAGAGTTTAATCAGCTCCTTAGCTGATAAGTCTAACTCAAAATGCTTGCCCACATGCAGGAAAATGAGAGAGAGAGAGAGAGAGAGAGAGAGAGAGAGAGAGAGAGAGAGAGGGCTTGCACTCTGGAAGAAGCTAAGTGCTGCACAGAAACAAGTTCTTGCTGGAGAGGGACAAGCTAATTTCCAGTGTCACAAGTTGGGCAGCCTTGCATTTGTTAGGGAGGAAGGTTTGTGGCAAATTGATGAACAAAGTACTGGCACAAGAAAACCACCTGTAGCCAAGACAGAACTGAATTCTTGTTCCAAAGAAAGAGGGAGAGAATCAGAAGGAGAGGAGGAGAGAAGTAGAAAAGGCATGAGAATCTTGAGATACAAGACTTCAGGTTAAAAAAAAAAAAAAAAAAAAGGTTGAAACACACGAGGCAGCATATACCTCTTCGGATATTTCACTCTTGCCTAGCCCACACGTCACCGCCAGATGGCCCCATATGAACTTGTATGAATAATTTGGTTACTAGCTTCAAAGACCTATGGGTGTTTGAATCTGTGTAATTTCCAAGGCTACTAGGTGACAAAACAAACAAACAAAAACAACTCCAAAAGTCCAGCTACACGAAACTGAAGAGTTTGAACAGCTCCAGGTTCAAAGGCTTGGATTAGAATACAGGTTTAAAGTCCTGGGATCTTTGGATGCAGGACATGGTTCAGTCTTATAAACGCAAGAGGTGATGCAATAGCGTAGTGATAACAATAAATTCACAGTTCAAATGGGAATATAATATTGGACATACCAACTGGACATACCAATGATTTCATTCTTTCAATCTATGTGGCACTTGTAAGGTCATAGGATTGCAAGCAGCTTTTGGTATCATGCTTCAGGAGATGGAGAAGACCTGGAACTGGAGAGAATTCAAATGAAAACAACAAAGATGAACAAAAGTTTTGTGAAACACAGCCAGGGTGCAAAGCCTGAGAAAACTGGCTTGCTAAGCTGTTGAAAAACAGCTTTGTTGGCCAGCTGTAAGAAGTGACTGGTATTGGTGGCAGAACCCTGAATTAAAAACAAGAACTTTAACAGGGGGCTAGGACACAGGTGCCATAAACCAGCAAAGGACAGCTAACAAATCCTGGCAAGGTGAACTGCTGAGGTCAACTTCAGGCTCACTTTCTACAACTTCTAGGAGTTTCCTTTGCAGAAAGATTCAGGGGAGCTAACAATTACACGTATCAGTGGAAAAGCACTGAATGCTGATTTCAACACCTGCAGAAATCTTTCTAGAAACAGGCAGTGTATCTGGCATCCAAGGCCTTTTGACATCTGTCATTTGACAGATGAATACAAACTTAATTATAGGGCAGAATTTAAGAGAAAAGGAGACCTTGACAAGCCAGGCTTTGCTGAAATCAGCCCCACCTCAAGGTGACCCATAGCACAGTGCCAGGGAGCAGTCCCCAGCTTTCTGGTTCCAAATTCTTCGTTTCTGGTCCTCACTGGTGTCCAAAGATTCTTGCACACTTCAGTAAGAGGACTGATTCTACTCAGACTTCTCAGTGCTGCTCCAAAAGACAGAAGGATCTTTTAAACTCATAAAAGCCAACATGTATTAGAAAATAAATTAGGACAAAAAATAAAGCAAAGCAAAGAGGAATTGCAAAACATGGTCTTTACTAAGACATCAAGACTTCACATAAAGAATTTATAGACCAGCTCACATACAAAATAAGTAGTTAACAAAGCTATTTCATAGAAAGTTGGTTTTTTATATTATTATAATTTTAGAAATACTAAATGTTCTCATCAACTCCTAAACCTGTGGTTTGCAGAATGTGGAGGCAAAACCTGTTTCAGATAGACACAAAAAAACACCGAAAAAGCTGAGTGGAATAAAAAGCTTTGGCAGAGACTGTACTAGCTGCCTAACATGTAGCACACAGTAAGCTGACAGCAGGGAGACGGGGCACTCCTGAGAGTCACGTGGCGTGTAAACAAGAGCAACGGGAACTTATGGAGCAAATCCAAATTCTGACAGGGTATACAGCTCAATGGGTGTCTGGCTGTGCAAAGCAATGAAGAATATCACTGCCTATAAAAGCATCATTATGACCCTTTGCTTAAGAACAGAAAACCTGTAGGGGGTCTACCTGTAGCAACAGTTGCTATGCAGCAATGCAAAAACAAACAAACAAAGAAGTCAAAACCATCATCTCAGTCATCCAGATAAGAACCCAATGGACAAACTCAAAAAATGGCCTTCAGCCCTGTATATGTTTCAGTTACTAAGCCATACCAAAAATCTTCAGGACAATAATGTGGTTATATTAATTTGATTTTTTTCCCTTGGTTTTCTTACATACGCTGTTTTCCTAGAACAAGATGGACCCAGAATCAATTTTGTAATGGCCAGCTGTCAGGTGAATTCTCTCCCTGCTTTACTACTTTGCTTTTCCATGCCTAACAATAGCTAGATGTGGCTCCTCAAGGGGCTTCTTTACCATGTAGGGACAAATGGTGACAACTCTTAACAAATCTCTGGGGGTAAATTAAATTTAACCTGCAAGAGAATGATGGCTCCTAATGAAGGAGTTTCCTGTCTCTCTTGGTTTATAATTAACAGAGGCCTCTGAGACTTGATGATGTCAACGAACCTCAAATAAGCTTTCTCTCTAAGCCACTAACCCTATCTGAGTGGAAGATTAGTCCCTTTTCAGGGAAAAATAAATAAATAAATAATAAAAGTCTTCAAAACTTCTTTTGCTTTATATTTACATCTCACCTTATATTAATATCTCACTTGTGGAGCAGGTGCTCGACCAACTCTCTACACAAAAAGCCTTCTTACAATAGTTGCAATGCATCCAGCTACCTGCACCTGGCAACGAGCCGTGCCTAAGCCAGCATCTGCAGCACCTGCTTGGTGGCCCCCAACTGCGGGAACTCAGCAGGAGTCCACACATGCAAGTCAGGTGAATACTGAAGGAGGAGTCTGGGAAAAAGGGGGGACAATGCAATCAAGTGAGGTGGGAGTAGGGATGCAAGTTATAGGTTTGTAAGTATAAAAGCTTTCCCCATACTTCTGCTAACTCATGGAAGGATCAAGGAAGGAGTATGTCTACCTGGCTTCAGGTACTCATGCTAAGTTCTGCTCTGAACTCCAGCGACTGCTGAACTGTTGTACCTTTGGTGGGACACCACACACAATGTCTAAACTTGTTGACAATATGCCTAAAAAGTGAGATAACAGGAATTTTTGAGAAAACCCTTTCATCTCATTAAGCATTGGTACCTCTCCAGGAGAAGCTACAGAAGGATCCTGGGGACATAATGCTACACAAAGAAGTGTGCCAGTAGTCATGAACAAAGGTGACACACACACGGGTGGTGCCGACACTGTGGTAAGTTCTGGTAAGGTTTATTTTTGTTGACCTGATCCAGTGATGTGTCACCCATTTGGGATCTGATGATTCACTGTAATTGTAATCAGTGTGCTGACTGCGATTTATGAACACTTGACCTTTTCCTTTAAAAGCAATTCTTACTAGAAGCAGCATTGTAACTGTACACCTGTGTACATTCAATACCCAGTCAAAACTTCCAAGTGAACTTCCTGCAATTTCTGGCACTTCCATCCAGGTAGAGAATTTACCTGTTCTCTACCTGTTTTGATTTATTTTGGCTTACATTAATTAATGTAAGCTATATTATATATACAACATGATCTAGAATGTAATTCTGGGAGGGAGACGAGTGCTATGACAGAACAAGCCAAGAAAACTGCAGATTGTAGGCCTTATAGCTTTTGATGTAGTAACAGTCTGAATACAAGTAGAATCACCTTCTAGACGTAAGCTCTGTCACCCAAGCAATTACTTGCATAGGTCGAATTTCCTGGTCTTCTCCTCGGTCAGAAGACATTTCTGTGTAGCAGCAAACACTTGAAGTTTCATTGCTCATCTGTTCTTCTATAACCACTTGTTATTCTGTTGACAGCAGTCCTGCTTTGGGAAATTCTCTAAACAAGAAACCACTAATCAAGGGTTTCCTGTTGTTTTAAGACACATACAGAACTGTATGAAAGTTTAAGACTTTTAAGGGCAGAATCACCACTTTTTGCTTATTTATTTTTTTTAAGTGGAGGAAATGTCTGTTGAAATGATTTTCCTTACTGAAATACATTGATCAACTCTTGGATCTGTTATACCTTCACAAAGAAGGTACGATGTCAGATTTGTGAATATTTAACCTGACAGGGCACGTGTGTGGATATCTATGAGAAGGGGGAAGTTCTCTCATATTTCCTCACCGTGAACAGGAAGATTTGTAGGACAGCAGCAAGCTTAACTTTGCAAGATTTTTTGCTTCTTCTTCTTTCCCAGCTTAGCTTCATTTTTATCCAAGCTGGAACATTCATTAATCCTTGCTAATTCTTTCAACTCTTTAAAATTCCTGTGAGACAGCTTTATATTAATGTACTGAAGCAGAGCCAAGTGACTTTGTGTTTATTGTTGTCTAATAGCTCGTGGCCTACTTTAAGATTTGATGGAACAATCCTAAGCATTTCTTTTAAACAGATGTTACTGAGAAGGATGAACAAATACATTAATGTGTTAACTCACTACAGTTTATTATAATAGTTAGAAATAAAACATAGCAATGGTTATAATATGGACAAATATAATAATAAATCAGAAGATGAACTATGGCATCCCCCCACCCTTTCTAGTCCAACCTGGGGCTTGAGCCCCTCTCTTTGCCATGCCACCCCCGTCCCTGCTCCCAGCGGCGAACACCCACCTTCCTGCAGGAAAATATCAGCCAGTGTTAGCACCCAAATGAAAGAAGCTTCCCCAAGGTTCTTCTCCGGGCAAAGGCAGGAGGGAGGCCAGCTCAGCTCAGAGCCTCTATTCTGATTAGTGCACTTGTAGGGAGGAGAATACAGAAAATGTCTCTCCCAGGTTATCAGGAGGTAATTGTCTTCTCACTTCTACCACAAAGTTTAGAAGTGTCTTGTAGTTCTTGCAGGCTAATTAGCATAAGGTCCAGAGCCTTTGTCAGCTTTTATCATGTTACAATATTAAGGGTGAAATAATGGTAAGTTCTTTCATTGGAGGACCTACAAAGCTGTTTAGTGAAACGAGCTCTGTGGTTCACTTGGGGACTAGACAAGGTGGCATAGTCTCCACTGATAGCATATAACAAGTCGCCACTGTTTTTGTTAATTCTGGAACATTGCACAACTCTTTTGTATTCTGCACTGCAGCTCTTAGGGTGGGAGGATGTTGTGGATTATCAAGCTCAGAGAACTGGGTTGAACATGAAAAGATGATTGCAGGGGAATGTTATAAGAGTCTTTATAAGGTGATAACCAAGCTTTTTTCTCTATTTTTCAATAGATAAACTAGTATTCCCATTTTGTTAGTGTTGGTAATACACCACCTATACTTCTTGTATGCTACTATCTCTAAAACATCTGATGTTGCATGCGTATGTCCTTCACATTTTTTTCCTTTGCTGTTGAGAATCACACCAGCTAAACAGCATTACAGCAGCCAGGGGTTCATGGAAGCGTGCTGTGTACAGTTTCCTGTAAGTAAATGTGAAGTCTGAAAGTCTGCCATGAATAACTACAGAGGTTTTTCCTGCATCAACAGATGGCCTTCTGTTACTGACAGAATAACAGTGTTTGTGGTGAATGAATTACCCATCAATTTTCTGTCACCACTGCAGGAAGAATATGTGATCCTGTGTGAAAGAGAAAATAAGAATAGAAAGCCACTCACACAACAGCAACAAACTGGTGGGGAATGTTAACACTAGAGTACTGACAAGTAAAGACACGTCAGACTTCGTCAGTATCACTTCTTCAGACCTTTCCTAGTCTGGCTGATGGTGCCAGAAAATTAAAGAACCTTTGCTGAAGCTTACAGCTCCAGAGGGATCTATTAGATCAGAAGCAAGTTATCAAGCAAAACTTATTCTCTCTCTTCTTTCTCTGTATGATCTGGCAAAAGATTAAAGAAGCACATAGCTGCAGATGGCACTGATTCTAATTCAGGAAAGAGTTAGAGATGACATTCCTCTGCATAGCCTTCATTTTGATGGGAATCATTTCCAGCTTCCTCTGCCTCAGCTCAAGTTTAAAAAAAAAATCCACGTGGAGCACAGGGTTTCCAGGGAGGCATGAGCAATTCAGTGTTGGCGAATAGAAGAACTGTGGGGACACCAAATACAGTGATCCAGAATGATGAGTCACTCTGAAGAAAATCACAAGCTATTTAAAAAAATAATAATGAAAAAATAATACTAATTTGCTGTGTTTGCTTGGTCTTTTCACTTTGGATCCCTTCCTGTCTCATTTATGGAATACTCATCCACGCAAGAGTTCCCAGATGTACTGAAAGGTAAACCTGGCTTCATATACCATTTGCCATCGAGGAGGGAAGCACGCAGCTTCTTCCAGCTCCACCTGTCACCATGGTCTCACTCTTTCCAGCTGATGGTGAAATATCACTTCTTCCCTCTGGGGTAGATCATCCCTGAATCCTACTATGTACACAGGGAGCTTTCCCCGCCATCCTCTGACTCAAATTCCATTTCATCCAATTTCCCCCATCTCTTTTTCCCTGTTCTTTGACCATGATGCTGGCAGGAATGGCTATACAGGTAGTTGGCTGCAGTACAATTAAATTATTTTTGTCCTCATCCCCTTTTATATGTAATGAGTAGCTGTGAGCCAACTCTGGATCCAGGACAAGCCTGCCAGCCTTTGTCCTTTGCAAGTACAGCTGATAAGAGTTAGCTGCATTTGACAGTGGGATTTGAGAAACAGCAAGTTAGCTCCTGAGAGGCTGACATCCCCTAAAGGTGCTGTTAATACTAATAGTTTCTAAAAACTGCTACAATTTAAATGGTAGTAAATACTTTTCAATGACACCAGGCAAAATATTATTTTTTAAAAAGGGGGGCAAAACTACTTAACATTGTAGCAATTATAGACTCCTCTGTGATCTAAAACCAAAGCCACCTAAGAATAGAAGAGAGGGATTACGGTTTGAATGGCTTCTCCCACATGCTTCTTTGTTCTCCTCACCATAATTTTGCAATTAATTTGGATTCATCCTCCTGTGAGGTGAGAAAACAACAGGTAGAACAAATTTATTACCTGAGGTTACTCACTTCCACCTAAGTACCACACTCAGGTAAGTCCCCTAGGCTCCTGGCCGTTAGCAGGAACAAATGGGAAAAGCCCAAGCCAGTCAGTCAGCTGTAAGTGCTTTAGGAAAACAGGTAAGAGCCACATTCCCAATATGATTTTAGAACCTGCACCATACCCATTTTACAGTCTAGAAGATATCTCTAATTACTTCTCTAAGAAAGATATTTTTTGAGAACTTCCCTCTTTGATCAGACCACAATGCTTACAAAGGTGGTAAAAAGAATCTGAAAATTTGGGAGAGACCTAAGGGAAACCCTGGCTGCGCTGCTGCTAACTATGGTTGCTTGAGGGAAGAGGCTGGTGAGCTGTGATGAGAGAACTGCCAGAGAGGAATGTGATCAGTGCATTAAGTTCTGTGCAATGCAGCTCCAAACATTTGAAGTTATTTGCCTCTTTCCTACAGGATTCATGTTTGAGGCTTTTACAGACAAAGAGTGGTTTGATGATAAATCAGATTATATATTACTTTATATGTCTTTTTCTAATAAAAAATTTTAATCATGTATATAAAAATGACGTTGTAAATTTCTCATTGTGAAAAATAACTTTCTTCATTCTTCTCCTTTCTCTTACCAACAAACCAAAGTCTATCATTTATAAACAGTCTTCATGAAGCAAACATATTCCAATAATAATCAACAGGAAAAAAATCTCTTCATATAGGTGAATCACTGTACTATGGATCATGGCAGGGATTTGTTACAAGAGTGCTTAGGATAAATAAAACCATGTTTTCAAATGCTAGTAAAATCTTGGCAGCAGTAAACCCATCTATCAAGTACCCAAGAGTACAAGTTCAGCCCATCTTGTACAAATGAAAATGTTCTTTGTTTAACCTACATTAGCTTTTCAGAGAAAAATAATCCTCGTATTTCATAGTATAGTTAAACAAGAGAAAATCCATTTCATACAATTTTTTAATCTTCTCAATTTGTTCTGAGCTCAACTGTCTGAGGTATTCCAAGGTGATATCACCATTAGTTCGTTTCTCTGAGCCATACCTCTTCAGGCTGGGGTACTGCAGGCTCTCTGGTGCACCAATTGCCTTCAGAACTTGCTCAGAATCCAGCCCAAGAGTTTCATACTTGCCCAGAATATCATAGTGAACGTTGCAAGGATCACAGAGAAGAAACATTGGTTTCCAGTGAATGTCAAGAGTATTCATTGGTTTTGCTATAATGAAGCTGACAAACTCCTGGAAACTCACTTTTTCAGAAGAATTTTTGTTTTTCCTGAACATTGCCCTAATCTCATTAGCAACAGTGGTACTATAGTATGGCTCAGAGTGCAGAAGCTTGTCTCTGTAAGCTGAAACCAGCCGTTCCAAGGGATGTCTGGTGAACATCACTTTGGTGTAATTGTTCAGAAATTGCTCTTGTATAGGGGGAGGGTAAGCAGCCAGCCTTTTGATCAGTGAGGTCTGGTGGATGTGGTCATGCTCAATTTCAGAAGCTTCCACTTCCAAGCCTGCCTGGAGAATGAAAATCGTTCTCTTCCAGTTGGAGCAGCCTACCTTGGGCACCTCACAGTAGGTAAGTTTATGTTTGTGCTCCACAAAGATCTGGCTTGCTACATGAGAATCCAATTTGCTTCTTAGTTTAAGAAGGTTGTTCTTCTGGCAGACAGAAGCCAATGTGTTTTTACGATCAGTTTGAATTGCCAGCCAATCTTCAGTGGGAACATGAAAAGAATCTGCAACCAAGGAAGAAATTTAATCAGTTTGTGTGAAATAGACTTAGATAATTCTCTTTCTCTTTGTGATGACCAAAGAACTCAAACTTTCTCCCTGCATGCCAAAACAAGTATTTTTTGTTTCCTGTCTCCTGACTACTGCAGCAAAAATGCAACAAACTGTCCTGTTTGGTGAAACGTTCTTTAAAATGAAAACTGCCAACACTAGTAATATTACTCTAAGATTGATGGATGTTCAAACACTTGTAATATCAAATGTTTTTGTAGTACTCTTCTCCCAGTACATTACTAAGACAGCCACCACAGTGACAAAGCCTTTGATATTTTAACAGTTTTTCTTACCTGGGCATCACAGCTACTTTCTAACACATTTAAAAAGGCTGGAACTGGTTCTAGAAATGGTTAAGTTCATAAATTCTTTACTCACCCATTAGATTTTTTTGTCTCGTAGAGAAAAATCCAAAAATAATTATCCCAAAAATAAAATTTGGGAGAAGAAAAACTAATGCCTTGTGGTTCATATTCTTTTCAGATGAAGGAGGGCGATGTAATCTCTAAACTGGAAATCTGCCCTTCTGTCAACAAAGAAATAAAATACATACTTTGTATTACATGTAAAAAAGATTATGTGATATTTTCTTACAGAATTTAAGACTGCAGAAGGACCTTTATGCACTACTAAAGCACGCTTTGCTAACATGTAAACATTCTCTAAAGAAAAAGACTCACGTTTACATAGTTAAACCTCATAAACAAATAGCATGACCATTTAAAAGTTTTAAAAAGAGTGCCTCCTTTCTCAGAACAATGGACTGCGTGTGAGTAGTAGCAAGTACTACTCACTTCTCATGATTTAAAGCTGGTGTTCACATTAAGTAAACTCATCTACCCCTTCACACTGTGCAAAAGTGATAAAATCATTTAGAATTAGAAATGTTATTTTTAAAAAAATCTAACTTGTTAGAGTCTGGGAGTATAGTTTTCTGGAACCTGAAACAGGCCTAACTGCAAATCTAAGGATGAGAGTCTTCCCCTCCTCTTCACTGAAGCTTCCAATTCATAAAAATAAATCTATATTCAGTGCAGCAGAAACTCTTCTACATTCCAGCAGAGAATTCTAACTACTAACAATTGATTAATTCTCTCATTCTCTCTCTCCTAAAGAGACTGCAGAGTATGCATGTGCTGCTGTTGCTGCTGCAGCAGAAGTCCCCCAGAATGGTGCATCGTGGCAGGAAGTATGTAGAAGGAGGGAAGGCCAATGCAGTGCAACACTCAAGGTATTCTCTCTAGTCTACTCATTTGTTATGTCCCCTTGTACTTCCTGGAGATAGAGCTCTCTAAATTTCTCCATGCAGTCTTACTGTGTTGCTCCCTTAGGAATCTTTTCATCAGCATACTTTTAATTACTTTTTATTTGAAATAGCAAAAAATAAGTGCAAAACCATAACTGCTTGAAAACTTGACTTTTTATTTCTGTCCCAGAAAGAGTGTATCATAAAAAAGTCAAGTAACATTGTCTTTTTTTTTTTTTTTTATTTTTGATTTTTTTTTTTTTACCCTGAAGCTGCTGGCAATAAAAACAATCCTCACCTGATTTCTTGAGGCTACGACTTCATTTTTTTGTTGTTGTTTTAAAGAGATGCAACAGGACCACTCTGGAAGTTATTTGGGGTCCCCCCTGCAGTGCTGATGCACATAAATCCCATCTGCCAAAACGGAAATGGGTTTCCTGTGTGCTCCAAGACAGCAGTAGGCTCATCTACTAGTGGTATAATAGTAGATTATTATAGCACTGAAAATGCATTTGCACACAGAGACTCTTTCAGGGCTGAGGGGTGATTATTGTATCACACATCAGTATCAGGATTATCTTCAGACTCATGCAGTTAGCAGCATTACTAATCATTAATTCTCTCTTAGTGTAAGCATAACCTTAGAAATGAAGAAGGATAACTATTCACTATCTCTAACCTCTATACATCAACATGAACAAATCTGCAGTTGCATATTTTAACTATATACTTGTGTCTACATTAAACTGTTACAATATTCATTCAAATGAACACAGTATTTTTACGCACTATGGCATTTAACCAATATTTTTGCATTTTCTTATCTGCAAAAGGCTATTGTGAAAACTATAAGAAAATGTAGGTGTTGATCTTTGACCTTTAACCTTTTCTTCACTGTATGTCAATTCTCCTTTTACCATGTGATCTACTGATTTCTTATGCATCAAGCACTGTTTTCAAAGCCTACTGAAGTCAGTCAGATTGGTCATTGATCTTACCAGCTCCAAGACAGTCATCTTTTTCTTTTTTTTTCCTTCCCAGAAGTGATTTAAAGACCACATCTACAATTTCACACCATGTAGCAACTAAAATAAATTAGACTAAATAATTCTGTACAAGGAATCCTTCTTAGAGTATGCTTAGGAGAAAAAGGTTGGGCTTCAGTTACCTGATATACTGTCACCTCAGGGTAGTTGTTATCATACCTGTCTCAGGAATCAGAAAATTTACCATATTTAGATATTTTTATCATGTATAGATGTTAAACGACTGTTATAGAATATAGGATCTGCCAGAAGGCACATTTCGTGTTGAAATATGTCAGTGAGTTACTAGAGGCAAATGGGAGAGAGTGACCTCCCTGAGGCAAGAAGCTCGTCAAACACAGTAGACAACTCCTCTAAGACATTTAAGCATATCTGTGAAAGCAAAGGAATTCATATTCAGGAGAATGGCCAGACAATAAGGATGAACAGAATGAGCTCCAAAGTGACAGACTAAATCTGTCTGGACCACTTGGAAATCTTCAAAATGCAGACTGGCTGTAATAGCTATCATGCTCCATCAAGAAGTGAGTGAGGTCAACGTGACAATTCAGAGAAGCTGCTACCTGAAGGTGAAGTCCGAAGGCTGCTTCTCAAAGTGTTTTCTGATGAAAGATCCCAGTATGGGGTTCTGTGTAACACAAGGTCTTCAATGATGTAAAACACCTAAGGACAACATGAAGTATAACAAGGAAAGAAAATTCTGAGAACCATTTTGTCAGAAGAGGGAAAAATAACCGGAAAATTTAAAAAGGGGAAAAAAAAAAGAAAACCATTGTTATGCTTTTCACAGTCTGATGAACTTTTTCTCCTATTACTTCACTTAACATCTTTTACAAGTACGTGTAGTTGTGTTGTCTATTTTAGAGGCAATTAATTCTTTTGTTTGCATTTTACCTCATCCTGCCTTGAATTAAGTGTAAATGGGTAATTACAAGGCATTCCTCAGCCAAGATTTGGTGAGTATATCAACACAACATCTCTAACAAATACTCTAGTTTTACTGTACCCAAAGGGTAGCTGGATGGGGCACCAAAGGCAAGGTAGAAAGACAGTACCATAGGACTCGAAAAAAAGGTAGAAATGTGTTCTAACTGAATATTAACAACAGTAAGTCAGAGATCTAAATGCCTCTTTGGAGTTAACATATCCCAGACAAGATGAGATTATACTTAAAAATAAATACAGGGCATTAACCTGGTTTGTCCTTGTTACACGTTGTAGTTTTTTTTTTTTTAAATGCTTTTAATGAACAGCATAACATTTTATATATAGATAATAAATAGAAAATAGATAACAACCCTACACTGCACGGTTGGTTTTTGCTTGTTCTTCAGATCACATCATTATAAGTCACCATACATAGCTAGCTACTGCTTACTGTTTTCAGCTCTGCATGTCTTACTGGAATCTGCAGATTTCATCAGAATTTTAATTTATTTTTTTTCTTACTAGGTAGTAAGAGGAATGATCCTAAGAACCTTTTCTTGTAAAACCCTTTCAGAAGCATTTCTTTCAGGTTATGAGATTGAGGCCTGTCAGTTAAGCAGCATTTAATTCCTTCCACACGCGTCCAGCCAACTTATCACTTTGTAGCTTAGCCAAAACATGCTGCCAGGTCAAAAGCTTTATACAATTCTAAGTCTACTGTATCAATTTCATCACCTTAAACAACCAAACTAAACAAAAATAAGTCAGTTTGCACAACACAAAGTCTTTATGAGAACACAACCAGAGCAATCGCTCAAGCCAAGAGTGATAGCATGTGGGGAACAGATTACTGTTGAAAGCAGTGTTAATCATGTCATGTGCACGTAGGACAAGAAAAAGGCCTGAAGCCCTCAAATATATATATATATATATATATATATATATTGACTTCCAGCCTTCTTTGCATTGCTGATAATTCTACCATCTCTCCATCCTAAACTACTGTTAAGATTCCTTTCTTTGTGATACATACACAACATATAACTGAACCAAAAAATTGCATCAAGTTGTTCATAACTTTGTTTTCAATTCTGCCAGTCAAAAAAAAAGGTTCTTTCCATCCTTTTTTCCTTCAAGAAATTTATGAGAATTTGCTGCATGCAATTTACACTGATTGCTTTCAACATCCCCCTTTTCTATATGATAGATATACTGAGTATGGAGGAGGGGGCTGGCAACCTACTTGCACATCTGCTGTCTGCCAGGCTACTTCATTTGGCCCAGTAGAGCTCTGTCTCAGTGACGGGGCTGTACTTTTACAGGGCTTTCAGAATTGTTGTAAATATGTCCAAGTTGCCAAATATATTTTTCTATTAAATTGCTTTCTCTTGGCTCATTTATCTCATGCTTGCTTTCTATTTTGTGATACTAGACTTTCTGCAGTCATCTCATATATCTGGTAGGGATCTGTCCTTTAACTTCTCATACCATATGTGGCTACATGACAACTACTTGCACCTATCCAACTTTGTAGAACCAACTTTGGTTCTGCTACAAGCTCCTTTTTTCCCTGACCAAAATGAGGTATGATGTAGAGTCATTAGCACTCTTTCAGATGGCAAATACTTAGAAAGTCCAAAGATCACTTAGTGCTATCATCATATGTGTGCTTGACATAGCATATCACACACGGATAGAAGTTCTTCCTCCTGCCTCGCAAGCTTATTCCTAGGTACAGGTACTGAAGGAGTAGATTGTTGCCTGTAACAGGTATCAGTGGTATCCCTATCTTGTCCTTGTACTGTTAAAACAGTGATTCATAATAACATTCCCTAATTCTTCTCCTGGAACTGTGGAGCCATTTTGATTGAAAAATCTATAGTTTTGAAAATCGAAGGTTTTTTTAAGTCTTAAAAAAAAAGAAAAAAGTCTGAAAAACAACACTGTGGTATTTTTACAAACAATTAGAAGTCCCATAATTGGAAATACTGCATATCATTAAGTCAATATGTATGGCACCAATTACCCAAGTATAAAAATACACCCATGCAAATATTAATGAGTGTGCATGTATATATATATGTGTGTATTTTTAAACTATGTGTATGTTTATATGTATATATATACACACACACATATACATATAGCTCAGGAACTCATTAATATCAGTTACACTGGCGTATTATTTGCTCCAAGTAAACCAACTAAGTAGGTTGATAACTCTCCTGGTGATAAACTTACAAAGGTGTGTCTCAAGACACCTTTTTGGCAAAGGCAGACCTTGGTCACAGCTGAGCATATGTGTGAGCGTCTGCACTCTACCCAATGCAATGATAAGTTGGACTTTAGAGATTAAAAGAATGAAATGGCAACAATACTTACGTGTGTTCCTGATACATTTGAAGCCAGAGGTGAAAAAAGGTACCGGTAAGGCAGCGCCGTGGAAGGCAGGGAAAATCTCTGTAAACAGATAACATTCTCAGTAGCTGGGCCACATTCTCTATTTAAACCCTGTTAATCCCTTCAAAAAGACAACTGTAAATACATGCATACCAATATGTGGGTACATAGCAGGTGAGGAGGGGATGACGTGTAGAAACCCCCTGAACAACCGGTATAAAAAATGAACAAGAAAAACAAGTTCTGAGCATACTGTTTTAACACGGTGAAGTACCACTTACCCAAATTCACAGCCTCCCCATTCCTATCAAACTCATTATGGATGGACAGGAAGGAAGGAGAGACCAGCAACTGGAGTCTCAGCAAGTAGGCTTCCCTGCTCCATGAAGAGGAAAATAATTAGCAGATTAGAAACTTTCAGCAAGCTGCAGATAGCCAAGGGCTCATTGCATGAAGATCAGCATGATCTGGGTCATTTTGCTGACAAGAGTCAGGGTCTGGCATCATCTCATTTGCAGCAGCAAGGGCTGAAAGGTGTTACAATCCTAGAATATCCCAAGTTGGAAGGGGCCTACAAAGGAGCACCAAGTCCAATTCCTGGCTCCATACAGGACCACCTTCAAATCAAAACATTTATGAAAGTGTTGTACAAACACTTCTTAAACTCCAGCAGGCTCGGTGCCATGACCACATCCCTTGGGGAGCCTGTTCCAGTGCCCAACCACCCTCTCAGTGAATAACCTTTTCCTAACCCCCAGCCTGACCCTCCCCTGTCCCAGCTCCATGCTGTTTCCTCGGGTCCTGTCGCTGTCCCCAGAGAGCAGAGCTCAGCGCCTGCCCCTCCACTCCCCTCGTGAGGTAGCCGCAGGCCGCCATGAGGCCTCCCCTCAGGCTCCTCTTCTCTGGGCTGAACAAACCATCTTCCTCTCTACACCATTGGCCATCTTTATTGCTCTCATTTGGACAATCTCTAAGAGCTTTAGGTTTTTCTTACTGTGGCTCCCAAAACTTTACATAGTACTCACGTTGGGGCTCTACCAGCACACAGCAGAGTGGGACAATCCCTTCCCCTGACCAGCTAGCAATGCTGCATGCTCTTGCTGCACCCCAGAATACTGTTGGCCCTTTTGGCAGCCAGGGCACACTTCTGACTGATATTCAACTTGCCATTGACAGAAACCCCAGATCCCTTTCCATGGGTCTGCTTTCTAGCCTCTTGTCCCCCAGTCTGTAGGCATATCCAAGAATTGCACCATCTCAGGTGCAGAAGCCAGCACTTGTTTGTGTTATGTAAGAACAGGTACAAGCTCAGTGTGGGGAGCAACACAGGACCTGGACTGGGGACTACTTAGAAAGAGTCTGACAGGAAAATCCTACAGAGAAGCACATTTCACTGAAGTAAGGCATTTAATTCACCACTGTGGTCATCTCAGACTTCCATTATCACACCAGGCTTCTTTCTGGCCTCAGGAACTGTAGTGTTACCTTCCTCACAGCCAGCATTAAATTGTTCATTATTTTCCTTACGTCACCATTTTATGTCTAGCTTCTAGCTTCTTCTCCATTTCACCCCATGAAATCTGCCTGTCATGTGCCCGTCTTGCCTTCCAAAGTTTTTCTTTAGTTCTAATTTCTCATGCAGTATTAAAAGTTGAACCTTAACTTCTAATCAGTCATAGTGCTAGCCCCTGCTAAATATGAAATAACTTCTGCTATTTCCCCTTCAACCTTCCCTCTTTAGGAGTTTCTGAAGCGCCTACAAATCTACTGTATTTTTCACCTGAAATCACTCCTTAAAATTCTGCCTTTCTGAGATGCCAACACCAGTCAGGCTGCCAGTGTGCTAAGACTATTACCAACTGGCACACAAAAGAGCAAGTGAAAAGAAGCGCCATTTGGGGGATGAAAAGAACCAAAGCAAGGAGAGAAAAAGAGGACATGGAAAAAGGCAGCACAGTCTGACAGAAAAACTGCCAGAGAGGCAGGGAACTGTAACCTGAGGACGAGCGGAGGAGCTGGGGCCATGGGAAACAGAAACAGAGTGTAACCTGCTCATATGATGCTGTGGGAAAGGAAGGCTGAGAAAAGGAGTGGACGAGACAAAAAGATTCACTTCCAGTGAAGATGCAGAATAAATACAAGGAAATGAGTACATAAAAGAATATGCAAAACAATCCAATAAATTACCATAGACTTTTAAAGAGGAATGAGTTTAAATGCATTGTGGTCATGAACACAGACCTTACCGTAAACCTGAATTGTCTCGTTTACTTCCTGTAGTTTTATCCAGAAAGGTCCTGGGGTTTTGATTTATTTATTTTTATTTATTTATTTAAGTATGGACACTTCCATAGATATTTCCAGTGAAGGAACAGTGAAGAATGGCTCCTTCTGTAGGAGGGGCATCTGGGAGCCAGGTGCAGTAACAAGATGGCCAGCGTGACAGGGCCTCACTGGCCTGAACACATCCCCACCGCCCTTGAACAGCAAAGGCCTGGAGATGATGGCCAGTTCAACCAGGAGACCAGATCATCAGGGCAGGCCATGGTGACAGGTGGGCCTAGGGCCGGGCAGGGTGGTGGGGTGCTGGAGTCTGGCCCTGCTGCGGCCTTGCTGGGGCAGCAGCTGACAGCCCTGGGGGGCTGACATGCGGTCCTGGGCAGAGTGAGGGGAGCCCCGGTGCGTGGGCAGGGTTAGTCAGAGCCCTGTTTGTGCTCTCAGTCCATGCTTGTGTTCTCTTTATGAGAACAAAATCTGCCCCTTCTGTGTGGTTATTCCTGGCAATGGCTGCAGGGCCTTCTTATCTAAACCGTTAATTCAAAATCCTAAACACGTATCAACTGCCAGTTAAACCACTGCAATACCAGTCATGGGAGGGCAACCTCCACCACTCTTTCTCCTAGGGAATTTAGATGAGCCTAAGAAATTTGCTAAGGATGAAGAAAGGGAGAAAAGAGTACATAAGAAAAGCTTAGAACATGGTGCGCTCTTGTTTCATGGGACACTGGGCCTCAGAATCCCTCTGCTTTTCTTATTATATCATTAACTAGGTTTCTGGCTTCTTGCATGTCTTGCAGTTCCCTCTCATATTTATCTTCTCAATTACTGCTGTTAATAGCAATGCCTTCCTTGTCATTCAGGTCTACCCACCTCTCTCCCTGCTTTTCACATCCCTGTGTAAACTTGATTCACTCTTCCCTGCTGCTTCACATGGAATAGCATAGCCAGAAATTTATTCATAAATTCCTGTTGCTTAACACACAACCCACAGGAAACCTCCTGGTTGCTGTTCATCTAGTTACATCCCACTTGTATTCCCTCCACTAGTATCCCTGTGCCGTAACTGATGAGAGTGATGATCTCTCATCCTTTTTTTTTTTTCCACTCTTCCGTTCATACAAAGTGTTCCTGCTAAAATTATTTTTTTGCTCCCATCTCTTCCAGCTACGCCTGTCATTCAAGTGTAGAATCCTCACTTTCAGGTTCCAACACCATTTTGACCAAAACCATACCTCTAATCTCATGTCCTCCAACTTGCTTTTTTGTTCTTCCTCCAAGACTCCTGTACAGGAATCATGTTCAAATCCATACACTGATGTTTTTGTGCCTACACTTTTACAGAAGTTCTTCTCCTGAAATAGCCTGGCAAAACTGCGTATATGCATTTGTCTCTTTCTACACAAATCTAGACCTATTTTTCCTTTCCTTTCGGGTCTCTTCTGTGTTGCAGAATAAGGTGTTTGGCAGAAAGATTGTTTTAGTCTGTTTTCATTAAACATGTTCTTACATCATACACTATGGCACATGAAGCATCAAGTATTAAGAAGTTAGAAAATAGTAGTGTTAAAGTACCATGCGAGCTGAATCAGAGCATAAGATAAAGTATTTGCTGGCTTTAAGCATCACAATCTTGAAACTAAGGACCTTAAATTTCAGAGTATTTAACATTACAGTGCACTCTAAGTTCAAAATAGTCTTTCTGATACAGTTACAGGTATGAATGCTTAAAAGATATGCAAATCTGTTTCTGGAGCCTGCTTTGGTAGTGAGAAAATTGAGAAAAGTCAATGAAAAGATAGTTGCCCAGCACCATGTGGGAATATTCTGGCAGATGAACTCTCATCATAAAACCTCTTGCCTGATTTCATTGCACAACTTCCTTTTTTTGCTGCAGGTAGCAATGATCCTACTGCACAGCACTAGAGCACCTCAAGACCACAGCCATCTCCTGTGAACTGGGTGTGTTAAATTGTGTGTAATATCCTGTTTCTTTGAAAAAAAAAAAAAAGGCATTGAAAAACTACTGAAAAATGTCTTAATGCAGCATCATAACAACATGCACAAAAATCATTGTCAGTAGTGAATCATTTAGCTCCCTTGACCAGTCTTGTAATACTCACTCTGATGGAATAACCAATATAGTGGCAGCAGGTTATTTTCTGAACAAACCTGGTGTTGGCAAGGGTGAGACCCAAGCTCATCAGAACTGTCTGCTGACAGCAACAAAATGTCAAGACTCAAGGGCATTGGATGCCACTGCTGACACTGGTGCAGAGCGGTCCCTCACACAGCTTGACCCTGCTTCCCTTGCCCTTGCCATCAGCGTGGCCTGCCTGGAGTCTTCCCCTCCCAGTACCCTAGTGCCACCTCCTTGCACCCCACTCCCCAGCAGCCCCCCAACACTGCATTCCCTTCCTACTAGACATGTACTGGTGTTGGCACCAGTGCTTCTCCCTCAGCCCCCACCCCAGGTGGGGCCCCCTTCTTTCCCAGTCCCTGTTTCCAGTCCTCAAGCTTTTAACCCAGTCTCCAGCAGATCCTCACCTCCAAAAGGCATCCTCATATCGTTCCCTGTCAGTTTGCCCAGCAAATCCTGTTTTCCAGCTTCCCAGATACCCGTCAGATCTCACCCTGACGCCGCTGTTCAGTCTTCCCCATGCATGAGCCAGGTCTTTGCTGGCTCCCCCTGCCAAACCCCTCCCTGAATCTCCTCAGTCAGTCTCACAGCCCCCCACACCAACCACAATTCTGAGCCCTGCTCATCAGATCTCTCTCTCCTTCTTCCAAGCCTCCCACACAGCCCCGCTGCTGCTCCTGTATTTAGCTCATTCCAGGCTCTGCTCTCCAGCTCCTCTAGCAATTTTAGTACCTCTCAAACTACACTGACACATTTTCCCTTCCATTCCTTCCCACATCAATTTTCACACTGCTCATCAAGGCAGTTTCCACTGATTTCATTCTTTTAATCTATTTTGCAAGTGATCCCCAACACTTTCCTAAAACATCTTGCTCGTGCGTGCCTTGTTATTTAAATTGGGTGGCTTACTTCTCAGTTTACTTCTCTGTGCCACCTCAATTAAGCAGAGGTTTCACTGAGAATATACAATATCCCCTTAGCCTCATTTTCAAATGCTTTTTCCAAGGCCTGTAAAGCACCTGTAATTCTCAGGGGAAAGGTCACAAGAACCATTTAATGTGACAAAAAATAAATTAAAAAAAATCACAGTTTCCAAAACAGCCTGTTTAAAAATCTATAAAATATTTTTGCTGAAAAGCTTTTAAAAAATAATATCCTGAGGCAGATATCCAGCATGGAATTTTTCTGTTTAAACACTTGAAATTTGACAGAATCCTATCCAGCTGTAAACTGTAATGAAATGAGATGAATCAAGATGTATATTGACCATAGCAAAGCCAGAAAATGAATGAGAGCCTCTCTCTGTTTCAGACACCAGAACCCTTGTAGCATTAACTTTTAGCTGTGTATTCAACACTCCTGTTCTTTGGAGAGCTTAAGGAATGAAAAATAGCCTGCCAAAATGCCTCTGTAGATTCTTTTTATCATGGTATGATTCCAAAAGCTAAATAATAATATCCCAATTTATTTCTTGAGATTCAATGGCAATTTTTACATACATAAATGAAAAAAAAAAAACACCACCACCCAAAAAAAACCAAAACACCACAGATCAAAGAAATCTTCCTTTTTGAAGATTTAGCTACACTATGAAAATGAAGGTCATATGAAAAGCTACTAACAATCCAATTTTACCAATCAGACAACCTCAGGGGAGATTACCACCACTCAGAGAAATGAAAAAAATAGAAAATAAAGACTCAGAGAAAGAAAGAGCAGGCCAAAAAGACATGTTAATTCCTTTTATGGCTGGGTCTGCAAAGGAAAGGCAAAAAGGTTTTATCCTCTCCTTACCTGAACTTCAAGTCTGGGCAAAGTGTTTCTGCATCCCCACAGTTGCCTTCCCAGGGGAGCATCTGAAACACTGCATATGTAGGATTTGTCGTCTTTTTGATTGAACGCCCGGCAAAAAGAT
This sequence comes from Heteronetta atricapilla, assembly GCA_011075105.1. Taxonomy (NCBI): domain Eukaryota; kingdom Metazoa; phylum Chordata; class Aves; order Anseriformes; family Anatidae; genus Heteronetta; species Heteronetta atricapilla. Next base: position 31,504,699 of record CM021735.1, read on the forward strand.
GCAAGTGCTTCCCTGTGAATGTTTAGGTGGGCATCTCCAGTTGCACATCACAAAGCAATGTGCTGTGTCTGTCTCTGGGTGTAATAGCAGCATTTAACCACTCCCTGTGTATGGTCTACAGGAGCTGTTGGAGCCTGCCAAGTGCTTCAACAGCAGCCTGCCAAGAGGCTGCCTGCTAAGCAACCAAGAGGGAGGATGGTCGGGAATACAAGGGTAAAGGTAATTTGGTTGAGAATGACTGTGATGTGATAACGTGTATTTCTTTAGATGAGGAACAAGAGGAAACAGCAATTCAAACCCAATGGACTCTCTGCAAGTATAGACTCCAATAAACTCTGGGAACTGGCAGGTAAGTTCTCATGGGAAACATGGCTAAGGCAGAAGGAATTCAGTGGAGTTGGCAGTTCCTTAAAGAAATGATGTTTAGGGTACAAGCACAAACAATCCCACACAGTAGGAGGATAGGAAGTATGGTCAGAGACCAACTTGGCTAAGCAACACAGTCTTCAATGACCTGAAACACAAGAAGGAAATGTACAGAAAGTGGAAACCAGGTCAAACTGCTAAGGACAGGTATGAAAGAATAGCACAAGATGCTGAAAAAAGTCAGGATAAAGCATAAATTTAATTGCAAAAAGCAATGGACATAAGGGATAGCAAGAAAACATATCTCTAAGGACGAGAAAAACCTAGTGATAAATCTCTTGCAGAAGGCTAAAGTGCATTTTGCATCACTCTTCATAAAAGGGTGACGTGTAATCAGTTAACTAAACTCAGTTAAGATAGACTCCACCTAAGACTCCACCTAAAATAGGAAAATAACGGGTCTGACAATAATTTAGAAAGATTGCTGATCACTTCACCCTCAGGTGTGTCTCTACAGTACCTGTCCAGAAGACCTCTCTATTCATCATCAACTGTATCCACCATGTCACCTTCAACTGATAGGAACCTAAACCCCAGCACAGATACAGATGGCTATTTTATAGGTAGATAAAGTTAGGTGAAATCAGTCCTATCCGTAGCAAAGGCTATGCCTGAGTAAGTGCACATAAGGATACCTTGAGAGCACAGTGAAGCAAATTCTGAGCTGTTAGCTTCCTGTATAAGCAGGAAGAGAATAACTCTGGAAAAATACTGGAATAAGTTACAAAAGAAAATATGCATAAACTGGGTAAAGATCATTAAAAAAGCAAATAGCCAACATGCCAAACATATAAAGCAGTATCATTTCTATAGCAGAGCAAGAAGTCTCAAATACAGGAGAAGCAGGTCATATAATATGTTTTAATTTTAATGCTACTGATATTGAAGGCTAACATCTTCATAAGTAAATTATGAAAAAGTGAAATTACTTTAGATAGAGTGCAAAACTACCTAGAAAAAGTATTAGTTTTTAATCATTTAGCATCAAACTTCAAAAATGTAATGTGACATTCCAGGTGGGCCTGTTCCAGAGCAGGCACTTTTTCACAGAATCACAGAAATGTAGGGGTTGGAAGGGACCTCGAAAGATCATCGAGTCCAACCCCCCTGCAAAGCAGGTTCCTCAGAGCAGGCTGCCCAGGTAGGCGTCCAGACGGGCCTTGAATATCTCCAGAGGAGACTCCACAACCTCCCTGGGCAGCCTGTTGCAGTGCTCCGTTACCCTCACCGTGAAGAAGTTCTTTCACATGTCGGTGCGAACTTCCTGTGCTCCATCTTGCAGCCATTGCCCCTTGTCCTATCCCCACAATCCACTGGGAAGAGGTTGGCTACATCCTTCTGTCTCCCACACCTCAGGTATTTATACACATTGATGAGATCTCCTCTCAGTCTTCTCTTCTCCAGGCTGAACAGACCCATGTCTCTCAGCCTGTCCTCACAGGAAAGATGCTCCCGGCCTCGTATCATCTTTGTGGCCCTCCGCTGGACTCTTTCCAGGAGATCCCTGTCTTTTTTGTACCGGGGAGCCCAGAACTGGACACAGTACTCTGGGTGAGGCCTGACCAGGGCAGAGTATAGGGGGAGGATCACCTCCCTTGACCTCCTGGCCACGCAGGGGAGGACAGGAGGACAGAAGGAAAGTTGTAAGGAATTGAGGTTTCTTGGTCTAAAGAACAAAAGGCCAAGTGAATACATTAACATGCTCACCTACATAAGTCACTCATAAAGAGGCAGGGTTAAAATTGTTTTTATCTGTAGTGGATATGAAGTGATGGGCTTAAAAAAGAGTGGCATGGAAGTTTACATTATGTATCAATAAAATCTTATTAACAATAAAGATAATGAAATACTTCCTTCATTTCCTAGGTACAACTGATCATGTCTTGGAGCTTCAGAATGCACAAGATAACCTCTTGAGGTCTTTTTCAGCCTCCTTTTCTACAAGTCTGAGTGTGGTTGAACAGTCATCTAATTTAGAAACCCTATCTTACCTCTGTAGACTAGATAAATTTATCAAGTTTTCATGCTAAATTATAGCAAGACAGATTGTTGTTTTGACGTAGGGACTCAGAGAATCAGCAACACTTCTTCCAAAATTAGCATGATGCCACCTCTACTTTTTTTTTTTTTTTTTTGTACAGTACATCCTTTTAGCTCTCAGGAAATGTGGAGGGTTGTGGCAAAAAGACTGCTGTTTTCCGGAGGATAGTGCGTCTGAGATTCAGTGATTGTGCACGGCACAATTTGCCTCAGGGGACACTTAGGATGATGAGACATGGAAGAGTGCTAAATCGAGTGAAGTGAGATGTGGGCAGAAAATATGGAGATGTAGTTTGTTAGAGGGCTGAAGAATCAGATTGCTGCTTCATCATCTCAAATTTTCCATGTGCTTGTTCTTTATATTAAGCAAACTCCAAGTTCATATTAATTTAATAAAGTATATTCACTGGGCAGAATAAATTCCTTTTGCCTGTCTTCTACCAAAGACCTAACTTTGTCAGTGTATGGATGTACTTGTCCAAAGAACATCATATTGATGACCATCAGAAAGCAAATCTCAGAGAGGTGTTTGTTGTACTGATTCATTACAGGAGCTTCTAGGACCATGACTCCATTGTCAGCAAAAAAAAAGGTGTTAGTCACTACCCGTTCTGTCTCAGTAATTGACTTATATAGCCACATTCGAGTGATTTTATACAGAAAAATGTGGCCTCCTAAAGTGGTTTGACTAGCAGAAAAGTTGTTTTTCACACTTTATAAAATATTTGAATCAGAAAAAATACATTTGATATTGTTTTCTGGCTTTCTTCTGAATACTGCATTTGTCTGAAATACACAGGATGATTTGCTTCTTTTAAAATCAGTGTGATGTACAACCTAGCATGAGGCTCAGGCTTACCTAATATGTAATAGTACCAGAGTCATACAATGGAAATACTGTTTTCACAAATTCACCATCCTACAATTTTTCACCAGGTAAACTTTTCAGACTTTTCTGAATCAAAGCTTTGGTCCATATTACACCTTGGCTATGGCTGAGAAGGAAGCTATGCAAAGGAACAAATAAACTAAAGCATTCATTTATTCCATACAAATTTTAAAACTTTATATAGACAGGGAATACCCTTAAATCTGAAGGCAGTCTGCCTGTGTTCCTGCTTCAGCACAGACCTTTCAACTAACCACATCCATCTAAACTCACCATGCAATATCAGTGTTTGAACCCCAACAAGTGCCATTTTAGCTGTGCTCCTGAGCCCACCTTCCAGTGAAATTAAGGTGTAATAAAATGTAAGTTTGATATAAAGAAACTTAAAAATTCCAAAGTCCAAGTTCCAGCATGCAAAGAATGGCTATAGTGAGGGGAAAATCCTGGTTCTTTGGAGATAAACAATGCCTATGCTATTTTCAGATAAGAGAGATTTTGTGACATTGTAAACTGTTTTATAAACTGTTTTATATAACAGTTTATATATAAACTGTTTTATATAAGTATTCTTATAAGGATGCAAACATGAGAGGTGTTAATTTAAACCATTCTAATTAGTAGCAACAGTATCTAAAACTAAGTAATAGTTAAGATAAATCACAGCTTCCCCACAACTCCAAAAAGAAAAGAAGCAGTAGCAGTGTCTGAGTTTAAGATAACTAATGTAGCCCTGGAAAAATGTATCTACTTGAAGCTCTGCATTAATATCTCTGGAAAGATCAGCAAACCAAAAAAAAAAAAAAAAAAAAAAAAGTAAAAGAAACATTTTTTGTCTCTTACTTAACCGTAGTCATTACTGAACAGTTACTTTATTAGTTTTGAAATTATTAACGCTTCACTGATTTGTCCACAGACTCCAGTTCAGACAAAATATGGCAATACCACGAAAGTAGAGCCTTTAATGGGGCTATTTATAGTTATTTTAAAAATGAGATGTGATGTCGTGTTGTACAGCAAGAATACGGGTTGTACAACTGCCACTAGGAATACAAAGGCCTGGGGCGCAGTTAGGGAGGAAATGAGGGAGGAAAATGGCAGAAGCCCTTTTCAGTCACAGTTAAATGGCACATTTAGAAGTGTCTCTTGCTGCATTGCAAAGGAGAGGAATGCTTAAATGTATGAAGCATGCCTATGGTTTACATTTATGTGCTTACTCAGAGAACCTGTGAATGCAGTTGACAAAAATTTCTAGCCACTGAAGCGCTCCTGGCACACATGTAGCCTGGGAGGAAGGAAAAAAGAATCCTTCAATTTGATTTTCTTTGTTTCATGTTTAGAACTATTGGTATTTTTCAAAATATAAAATAAAAATAATAATAAAGCAGAGAAAGAGAAAAACAAACTAGTAATTAATTTGTATTCTCAATAAGTCTTAACAGCCCCCTTTGAAGTACTGCACGACCTGAAAAATTAAGGCAGCTTACTAATTCCAGAACGTTGCATAGCACTCATACTACAGGTGAAATTGCTCAAAAGTTTAGAAGTTTATTATGAGAGGATTTTCAAAAGTTTCAGGTTTTGATATATAAGAATATAAAAGGAGAGAGTATTCTGAAAATAAATGCAATAATGAAATGACAGTGAAGGAATAAACTTGTTTGCACTTTTGTATTCTCTGTATGCTTTCATGAACAAAAGTCCCTGCACTAGTATAAAAATGATTTTTATGACAACCCACTGATAGCTAAGAATTTCAGAAGTTTGAAAGGGCAAAAAATTCTTGTGCTTTAAAAGGATTTTTTAAAGGTTTGTCAGCTATATTTTTTTTTTAAAAAAAAAGGATATCAAAGAAGAATCTGAAGACATTAGATCAGATCGTGTGTATTCATGATTTTCCTTTCCTTGCAATTAAGGCAATGTAAAAAAATAAAATACTTACAATTGCAATACTATTTCTGCATCTGAGAAGATATTTTTGAAAGTCAACTCCATTTGACTACATTAAACCTACAGTCAGAACTCAGCATCTTTTAAAACATAAATAAGAATAGAAATGCTCTAATTTTCTTGCAAAACACCCAGAAGGGGTGGGGTGGGGGAGTCGTACTAATATTCTAAAGAAATAGGGGGAAAAAGAAGACAAAGTACCTCTACATTTTCTGCCTCTGAAGCCTCCTGTCTGGATGCAGCTTTCACAGCTCTGGCTGAGTTTGCCTTCTGTTTACTTAATGCCTTAGCTCAAATAAAAAGAAGGTGTACCCTTGCATACTACATGTACAGCACAACCCCTTCAGCTCTAACAAAGATGTAAACAGAAAATGAGCCAGTCCTACAGATAGCATCCTGCAGACTGTGACTGCATCCTTGTTACGAGCAGGAAGGAAATTGTACAAGGCAAGTTGGACTTTCTGAGCCAGACTCTGTACCTGCTGACACTAATTGACTCTCTCGCTGGACTCACAAAAGCTCTAGGTGTGACTCGGGACACAGAAGCTCCCTGTGATTCTGGAGCAGCAGCTCTGCCAATGCTTGTCTTTTCATTCCTTTCCACGTTTTACCTCAAAACTGAGATTCCTCAGCCAGCAATGAAGTTTGGTTCTTAGTTTGGGTTATGAAAACCAGGCTGTGTCACTAGACCTGACGGACAGCCCGAAGGAAGACCTGTATGGCTGATACCTGTCCAAAGAAAAGGGCAACATCTCAAGAACAAAGTCCACAGCATGACCCTGATGTGTTTTGCTCCTGTAACACAGCGTAGCACTATGATAACCAGTAAAGGACATAATAATGCAAACGGTTTTCCTAATAACTTTTACACTTTGTTTGGAAACTGTTGACTACTATCTCTTTAAACAAAAAAATAAACACAGCCCAAGTTCACTGGAAGTCACTCCCCGTTACATTCATGTTTATTTAGCTACTAATGGACGATCAACAGTTATTTCTGGAAAGGCTGCCAACCTTGATTAAAATGGTTTTTGTTTTGTTGTTGTTGGCTTTTTTTAGTTGTTTTTAACATTTTTGTTTTTACATGATACAGAATCTGTCCTCAGCTCTTCTATCTCATCTCACCACCAGTCTTACCTTCTTCTTCAGTAAACATTTTTACCTTTTTCCCAGACTGAATTTGCCTAAACTCAGTCACCAGCCCTAGAATTGCGTTAAACACTTCTCCAACTGGATTGAACAGGGTTCTGTCATTAACCTTTGGTTTGTGAAGTGGGACAAAGACAGGAATGAAAACAACCCAAGAACAGCTTGGATGACTTTGAAACGCGCTCATTATAAACACATTTCAAGTATTTGGGTTATTCTTATGATTCTCCAAGTCTTCAACATCTTCCATAAAGGACCAACAGATGTATTGGAGCTGCCATCAGGAAAGAGCAGATGGCAGTAGCACAGAGAAAACATCCAGCTTCCTGAAGTCAGTGTTTGCAATGCAGCATTTTCCAGACACGTAACACACAGGTGCCTCAAGGGCTGGCTGCGCTCTCTCTTGTCATATGAGAGCTTGTAGCAGGCGTTAGCTTTTAGTCTCTTCCATCACTGATCTTTTAAATCAATGATCCGCACCATAATATGCCCTGATCTTGCTTTGGAAATATTACATGAATTCTACATTTAATTGCAAAAAATATTAAGTAAAAAAAAAAAAAAAAATCAAACATTTTCAATCTGAACAGCAAAATTTGGGAAAAAAAAATACAAGTAACTGAAACTCCTACAAATGGAAAAAGTTGCACACATTTAAAAAAGGGAGTGTCTCTATATGGTACCGTTTACCTCCATACGTGGATAAACATTACCGTACCCACTCACACTGTAGTTCAGAAGAATAGTATCAGTTACAAACAAACTGGTCTATGATTTGTCCAAACCAAACTAATGAAAATGTGTGATATACGTTTAAAATCTACTGGAGATAGATTTGTAAGTGCAGGTGTGTCTCAAACAAACATTTGGCACGGAGAAATCCTGGTCACAGTCAAACACAGGGTGATCTTCAGCACTTGATCTTGGGATAAGATTTTCCATGTAAAAAAATAAGATTACAATAATACCTGTATGTGGTACTGATATGTTTGAGTGCCGTGGCAAACAGTTGAAACGATAGGGTTGCCTAATAAAAGGCTGGAAAGACCTCTGTAAACAGATGGCAGGATTAGGGACTGGGCTGTGTTACCTGCATAAACTCTGCTAGTCCCTGCGTGGTTGATTCACCATCTAGATTTTCAATAATTCAAAGCTCTTTATAATTGATTATTTAAATAAGAGATGCAAAATAAAGTTTGATTTGGGCTAATTTACGATTGAAGTCCTTCAACAGACTTAAAAACAAACAAACTTCTGATGCCCTGATCTGTTTGGGTTTTTTTGCTTTCCTGATAGGGTAGAGAAGAGAAAGTGACATACACTTGCCAAACACAGACAAATCAATTACATTAATTAAAGAACAAACAAATAAATAAAAACATAATATATGCAGAAAAGCCTTCACAGTAACTCAGAGTAGAAGCTGTTATCTAACTGGTTAATACAGCTCAAAACAAAACAAAACAAACTCCTAATTAGATTCTTGCCCTTCACACATCAGTTATTACTACTGCTTCTTCTCAGGCCTTGATAAATTCAGTCTTACCCTGCTGTAGTCACTAATTCAACACTCTGTTGTGTCCCGTCCGCTCTGTGCCTCTCCTTTCCATCCTACATTTCAGTCGCACCAAACATCAGTTACTCATCTTTGCTCTGAAGACCCTGCATGTCTTTGCTCTGTATCATCGGAAGCTCAGCACTCAGAGCTGCAAGACTTTCAGAGTGATAATGTATTACAGGCTGTCCTGAAGTCCAGGTAAATTAAAACCACAGCATTTCTCCTAACTAGATTGTTTCTCTTATCAAAGATACCAGATCAGTACAGCATGATCTACCCTCCGGAAAAATGTATGCTCCCTTTTTTTTGTCCCACCTTAATTCTTTCCTTTAAGATCTGTGCTATAGCTTTGCACACTGTTGAGTCAGACTAATGGCCCCATTGTTGCCTGGATCAAGTTTACTGCCACTCCTGACCCTTCCTGAATACAGGTACAGAATCTGCTAGAAGAGTAACTGATAGTCCTGTAAAGGCATGATCTGAAACGGTCCAGAGTGGGTGGGTTGAGCATGGCCCACTCCCCACAGGCACTGGAAGAACATGCACGCTAGGGTCTGGGTTACAAGTAATCACGCTGAGAAGCAAGCCGCATTGCTCCAAACGCTTATTTGACCAAAGCGAGCTGTTCCCATACATCTGAAAGTCAAATGCATTCTCCAAAGTACCACAGCTTTTCAAAGACAAGTCACCAGATTTTATTGTCAATGGGGGCAAAATGTCTGTGTTCCCCAGATTCATACTCAAATACTTGAAGTGTTTTGCCTGGGTTGAAAAAACTATAAATATAAATATGAATATAAATATATATATATAAATATATATAATCCACTTCTTATTTGAACTATTAAATGTCATCATACAGACTTCCATTTCCAATTTTCTGCTTTGCTGATCTTTAGAACGATTTGGTGTGCTTATGACGATTATCACAGGAGTAATATCCTCATATCCAAAGTTCTGCCATTCTGTGTGTCCACGTACTAAAAGAACTGCATGTGCATCTGACCAAGTAGAGACATTTCATGTGGGTTTTGAATTTATGCTTTAATAGAGGCTTAAGTATGTAAGTTACCAAACAAGGCACAGGCATTTTTCTTTACAGCCCAGAGAGCGGCAGAACAGGCTAGGGCAGGGGACCTTACTCTTTCAATATATGAAAAGTATGAAATGCTCTAACAGATTAATTAATGGCACCAAAGTCCCCAGCTTTGGCAGGTGTAGGTAAAAGTCTCCTACTGGGTGTTCCCTTTCTCTGGAAGAACTGACCCTCTGGACATCGGAAAACTGTAATCTCTGGGGCCCATTTACTCCTTTACAATGTGCTGAGAAAGCTGAACAGCATCAGTAATTAACTGATGCAGCTGAATTTCATAGATCTTCAAAAGAACATCTATGAATTGTTTTGCTTGTTTACCTGTACATCAGCTGAATTTGTTAACTAGCATGTAGATGTACAAGCATCCCCTTAAAGCCTGGATATAGCAAATTTTACATCCTGAAAATAAACGTCCCCAAGAACTGGGAAATTCACGTCTAAAATGCGTTTTTCTACCTTTCTGGGTGTTTACACCATGCTCCCATAGGCAACTATGATTTTGCTTGACTTGTGCTTTAAAAATGACCCTTCCAGCATTCATTTGATCAGCTCCGTCTAGTCAAATCTGTTACGTTTTAAGATTCCTCAACTGATATTCTTAATGCCATTGTATTACAGGAATGTTTCTGGGCTTAAGTATGTATCCATAAACTCATTTATAAAAGAGGTCATATATTTTAGGGTAGCTATTAAACAGGTAGAGCAAGAAATAGTGCCAAGCATATAGCAGGAAATATCAGATAAGCTTAATCATATGCTAGGGGTTGTTTTCAAAGAAAAGTCCAGGAATGTTACATCTGAAGAAGTTACAGACTTAAATCCTTACAGGCTAAGAAAATTTGATCAAATCTGTGTTTTACTAATTTTTTTTTTTGCAAGAAGAACTGTAATATTCCAGTGATTCGATTAAACCTTTATTTATATTCTAACATTGTTTTAAGGCTTAAAGATTTTTCATGTTAACTTGCAATGAGGGAGAAATAAATTTGTTCTTGCAGTTTTTCCTGTTAGCTTGTAGCTGTATGTATACATTATTTATATGTATGTGTGTGTGTACTCAAAGTATTTTTCATACACTTCAATACTTTTTGACATTTCTAAAGGAAAAATTGTACATTTTCTTTATTCATTTACTCTTTCTCATGGGGAGAGGGCACAAGAAACATCCTACAGATTAAATAGACTTTCTACAGAGAAATCAAGACATTTTTACTGTCTGAAATTCTGAAATGTAGTGGTCTTTGCTTTTAAGTTGTAAAATAAGCTAAATATAACATAAATTCAAGATATGATTGTCTGAGGACATTAGCAACACAATACGGAAATGTCTCTGCAGGCCCTCAGCTCAAATAACACTGGCATTTAATCACCACCTGTAATATTTCCGTAGGCAGGAGTCTAACTGCTGACTCCCGATTTAGACCGAAGCACACATTACACGTACCAAATTCTACCACCAGGTACCGATGTACAGAAACCCTTTAAAGTTTGTCAGAGTAGTCTTGAAGTAATTTAATACTTTCCCTTTGTTGAAAACGGGAAGTTTGTAGTGGTCTAGTTAAAAAGTGAGAGAGGTTTTTACATTAATGTATTTCACTCTATGGATTTCTTTATTACGTTTCTCAGGGTTGCTCATTGAACTGGTGAAAAAACACACAATACTTTATTATTCACATATGGGGCTGCTCGTCTTTGGCACAAAAAATAATTTCCTGTTCCCTTACACAGATCCTTCAGGTGTACCTGAAGGACATTTGCATCCACATGGAGCTCTGTTCAGTCACCCTCGATTACAAGGAGAAGCCACTGCTCTCATAAACTCTCCTTATCATTCAGTAATAGGTGGACATTTCTACTAAAAAGCTGATAAAGCAGTAAAGTTTGATTAAGTTTCAGAGTTAGTCAATCTAAAAAGCAGTTTTTCCTGATTTTTTTTTTCTGGCTGTTTCCACTCTGTGGGGCATCACTCTGGAAATGTTTTGTACACTGAGTCTAAAACCTAGAAATATCGTGATACATTTTTTTTTTGGAATAGTAAGGCACTTCTTGCCCTGCAGACATACCTTGGACAGGGAGAACCATTGAATGGCATTACTAACTGTAACCTCTGTTAGAGTACATACGTGAATTCTACTCATATACAATCTTAGCCATAACACTACAATAGGAACAAGCTTCATGTAAAGGAAGAAAAGGTAATCTAAGAACAAGTGTGCTCAGGCTTGTGTATATTACAACATACGAACAAGCAGCAGTTAAGTGTATCAGTATTAGCCTAAGTGTTCTCTCTGTTGTTCAGATAAATTAATAATCTGGCTCATTATCCACAGGAAAAGGACAGAGGAAAAACCTACTGAAATAATGGTCAGTTCCACCAAAATTTCACAGTCCAAACTAATTACTAATAATTTTATGTTCAACCTCTGGGTCACAAACAAACAAGGACTGAGGTTCAGTACAGTACTGAATTACTAGGCCATACACCAACGGTTTTGCGTTATAATGAGGACCTGACAGCATGCTCCTGGATTGGGATGCATGGGACAACAAGCTGTTAATTAACGTTGTGGCTGAAAATTATAAAGTTCTGAGAAACATAATCTTAAGCTGTTTTCGAACAAAAAGACTGCATTTACTGATGTTCTGATATGGTTTGTTCAATATTGGACACAGCACTTGGAGAAAGAAACCCAGCTAAAGAGAACTCAGAAGAGAACTATGTATGATTAAAAGTGTCCCAAGGCCCTCTGATAAAGGCTTGTAGACGTTATGGTTGTTTGGCTTAAAAAGAGAAGACCGAGATGAAAAAACAAACAGTCTTTAGAACTATAAAAATCACGTTCACAAGGTCAAGGCAAAGATTGGTCTCGTTTGGAAAGAAGGAAAAATTATGGGTCTGAACTACAGAGAGAAAAAAGTTAAATATCAGAAATAAACTTGGAGTGGTAAGGTTGGTAAAGCCCAGCAAAAGACTGTTCAAGTTGGCTGCAGATTCGTTGTCTACTGGAGCTAGTTTGGTAGCCAACCTGCATGTCTTCCTGCCGTGTTCTTCTACGATTTTAGTAAACTACCTTGCACAGCTCTATTTGCAGGCTGTGTTGCTTCCAGCCCCAGCTCATGCAGCCATGTAGCTGCAGCACAGCTGTCTGGAGAACCCTCTTACATCTCCACACAAAGAACTGTTTGGCCCCCCGAAACCTATGGAAACCTATGACAGAGACCAAAGCTCTGCTCCATTGCAGAGAGCTCACACCCCCAGGGTTGCTGTTTCTTCACCCCTGACAGTGAATACTGCACCACATGTGCAGCAGTGCCCAGGGACAGCCTGAAAGGACGCCTTTCATCCTCAAGGCCAACAACTGCTAGAGGAGTGCTTCCAGAAGTCTGGAGGGCACACATTAATCTTTCAGAAGAGATCTCTTTTTTCCCCCAGCTTTTTCTCAGTTAAGTCAAAAATTAAATAAATTAAATTTATTTCAGAGAGCACCCGTCAGCATGCCAAGAGGACTATCTTGTCACACAACTCTACGGACACGAATATACTCCAGTTTGCACTACGCAGCATGTAAAGAGAATGTATTAACAAGACAGAAGATTCAGAACATGCAAGATATGAAAGCCACAGAAGACTTGGGAATAAATAAATCTGTAACTGCCTTGCACCCACCTCTTCCAATTCCACAAAAAGCGTAGCCCAAGTTCACTGCTGCGAAGCACTAGTGTGTAACTGGGTTTCTCTCGTTGCTGTAAGTTGGACCACTCTGGAACTGGCTGGCCACCAGTGAGAGGAGATGAAAACTCTTCAAGTTCCGCCAGCTGTGGCTGAACTGCAAGAAGTGCTGGCACCAGTCAGTATAAGCATAACAGAAAGCTTCTGATAGTGCTCTACTAGCTGTGACAAATACAATAATCGATAGTGCGGCTGCCGGAAGTTAGTGTGATCTTTTATTACCACCTACGTCGTATGGCTGTAGTGTAGGTGCTCAGCGCTCAGTGCTTGGATCCCAGCCCTCAGGCAGTAGCTCTTTATCTACCCACAAAGCCGGTTCACTTTTATTTGAAGAAAATAAAACTTCTACTTGCCAACTCTATCCCAACTTTTTATCTAAACTGAGATCCAAGTTTTCCAATAGCCTGTATGATTTACTTTGATATTGCATTCTCTGCTCAAATCCTGCCATTGTGCTGATAGGCAATGCATCAGTCAAAGACTATACAGTCAACAGAAAAAAAAATCCAGAAAAGTTGGTCAGCAGGGGCCTCTGGAAGTCACCTTGTCCAACCCACCACTTGAAGAGGTACAATCACCAACACCAGATCTGGTCAGCTTTGTCTGGTCAAGGCCTTAAAAACTTAAGGACAGCTAGAAGGTGCTGCAGGAGGGTACCTGGCCTTCCACCCACAAGGAAAGACGGACTTGGGAAACTGCTGCCTGCCTGTTCCTGCTGCTCCTGTCTTCTAGTGGCAATACAGCTCACAGTGCTTGTGCTTTCTCACTGGGAACACTGCACTAGGAAGTATTAATGGTAAGAAGACAAAAGCCCTTGGACACCGTCCTGGACACAGATATTTCTACTCTGCAGTTTGTGTTACAGCACAAGGGTGTTTCAGGTCGCTGCGCAAGACAGCGAGTGTGTTCCCAGTATGTCCGCATCACTGTCTCCTACTGAGAAAGGTGGCACAACAGCAGTGTTGCTCTGATCCACAGCACAAAGGTTAACTTAAATGTCATGCAATGCAGAAAACAAAAATCCAGGAAAAGTCTGTGTATTCTGACTTAGAAGGCATACACTTTACCACTGTCTTTCTTTAGAGAACCAACAGATAGGAAGAAGAAAACTGCCAAGGAAAATTTATCTTTGAGGACCTACATATCTGTTTGCATTAGCTGTATGTTTAGCATTGCTGTTGTAAAATCCTAGAACAACGTTGATCATTCAACACAAATATGAACAAGGCATACTAAGATGCGGAGCAATATTACACAATGCTATTTAGTCTGTTTCATTGTAATAAAGTTTCAACCTAAACAATTGTTCCAAATTATGAATTAAAGCCTCATGAAGGGTCACCGATGAGGCTTCACTCCTAGTAGAAGTGTCAGATTCTGTGAAAACAGGACAGTGTGACCAGAAGTGAAATCAAAGACGGGGCTGTCAGCTAGAGGGTTTGGAAACTACTGATGAGTTTTTCCCAACACTCAGAGTTAGTAATCCCATTGAGGAGGGATCAGTGCACACTCACTAGATCCAGGCAAGTTCAGGAAGGGGTTGTGCTGAGTGAAGTCTTGCCAATAATCCTAATACATGAGGAAAATAGTGCAACAGTAGTATCTCTGGTAATAGTCAGCCAAGACTTTACTCCTGACCACCTCCACCTGCTCCCATATGAGAAAACAAGTTTTTTTGTTGTTGTTGTTGTTGCTTTTCTGTTTGGTTTGGTTTGTCTGTTTGTTTTCCCAGAGAAACTTGCTGAGAAAGTCCCTGTACTTTCCTTATCGCCAGCACTGTCATTATATCGATTTCAGAGGCAGGGGTTATCTGCATGTGACTCCTCGGGACCATTTCCATAGCCTCTTTCTGTACGTCTGAGAACAAACTGATGAGTTAAATCAAATTGCTGCAGTTGTGCAGTGCCAGTGATTGTACGTTGTGCAGTGCCAGTGATAAGGTTTTATAGCCTTAAACAGCACTGAAAGTGTACACTGCTTACTGCTGAGGCCAGTTAGCACTTTACCAAACAAACACTTCCTGACGGGCTGTGCTAAGAAGTCCAGATCATCTTTAATGAGCCTGCCACATCCAGGTAGAGACTCTTGGCTACTCTGCAGCTGGTGTTTGCATTTCAGGTGGCCTTTCCTCACCATCTTACACCTGCTCCTGAGAAGAGTGAGCTAACGTACCACAGAGCATAGCCAGCAAGTACCTGCAGCCTGACAGAGGGGCTGCCTTGGTCCCACACACAGCACCTCCAAGTACTGCCAGGAAGCTGACTAAGCCAATTTAATTACAGGGAGATTGGTTTGCAACTTCCCATCGGCGACAGTGAGGAAAAGCAGTGAAATCAAGGGCTGGGTATGCACAGCCAGTGTTCCTGATGGAAGCAGGCAACAGTGTGAGGAGGGAGCTTTCTGAGGAGAAAGGGAGTGCTCTTGACAGGCTGCTTTCAAAGAGAAGACAAGCTAATATATTTTGAAATGTCACCCCAGGGCTGGCCTGGAAATCAGTGTGTTACAGGAGGGAGGTAACTGAAGAATCCCTTCAAAGATACAGAGAATGTTTCCTCTTTTTATCACCCATGTTTCACAAAAGCAATCTTTTTTCTGCTGCCACAAACAGGCCTTAAACCTTTGCAGAAGAATGGGAACTTGCACCAGTAGCACGCAGTATAATACATAAGCAATTGTCTTAGAAATTGGGGAAGAAGGTGAATAAGAAAGAAGAAAGAAAATATATGACTGAAAATATATAAAAAGTATCTTCCTACACCAATAAAACAAAATAGGATGTGCTTTTGCCCACAGCTTCGAAAGACTATTTGAGGTCTTAGGAATTTGTTGAAGTACTTATTAAACAACAATTTACCTATTCAATGTATATGACTGCTTAGGGCAACCTTTACTACTGTTTATCACTTCATATTGACATCCTTGACAAACATTGAGGAACTTATAAAATCCTATTAAATAAAACAGGACGCTTGGGCCTACAGAATGATCAAATGATCTCCTCTAACATGTTTGCCTAACACGTAGATTGGACCTGGAACGAGGCTCAAATGAGTGCAAGCATCCTGCAAGTATTATGGTTTTTTCCAGACACTCATATCAGATCATGGCCTGAATAACATCCTTGCAGATGCCCAAATAATCTTTGGAAAACAACTCAAAATGGTAGTGATTTCAGGTATTTAAAGATAAATCTTTCCTTCCCATAGTGAAACTAATAAAGCATGGCTTTCACCTGCTGTTCCTTTGGAGCAACAAACAAGTCTTCTTCTGAAGGAGCAAGTGGCACCATCTTCAGCTTAAGAAGTTCCTAGACACTGACTATAGTGGGGAAACAACATTTGAAGCAGTTCGATTTCTTTTGCCCTTTTTTTAAAGATCAACTATTGTCCTTTTAGGACACAATACAGAGGTAAGATGAAGCTTTGAGCTAGCACAATCATTTCAAGGCTTATGGAGGCTGCACCATTAGTACTAGAAGCATGCATGTTTTTATTATGTGCCCAGTATAATTGCCTGCTATAAATTCTTTGCTAGAGAGTAGGGCACTGTAGCTCCGTGCTGCTTCTGTCATTTTGATTCAGTATCATTTCCCTTTTCTTCACAAGAACAGAGCCTTGTCTCAAAAGACTGCTGGTTCTTACCTCCTGTGCCTTATTTTTGCTCAGATTTTTGTATAATGAACACCACATAAGAAGGTAAAGTAACGGCCCTGTAGACACATCTCCCAGTTATACTGCGATGCAAAGATGACTTTCCAAAAGTCTTTTATTTCCTCACCTAAAGCAAGAATTGTTGGGCATTCATTAGAAATTCACCATTTTACTCATGTTCACAATGTCTGTAGGACTGAGGGAAAAAAATGATCAAAGCTGCACCTATGCTGCTGAGAAGCATTTGAACTCAGGGTGCCTGCTATGGCCTGGTACACTTAGCCCGGTAGGAATTTCACTGGTCCTCAAATGGCTGGCAACACCAATCACTGATAGAAAGGACTTTGTTATCACTGCAAGAAGAGATCCTGGTTTGTTTTGTTTTTCTTCCTTTACATCAACTATTGCAAGCACACATGGATAACCAGATTTTTATTGCCATAGGTATTCCTGGTGAAAAAGGCACCCTGAGGCACTCTTAGTTTTTTGTAGTGTAAATACATCCTCTGAATTTGCCTATTAATCTACAAGATATTAGATTCTGTTTGGGGAAGAAAAGGAAACGTCTTGATAAAATGAAACTGAAGAAGAATTAGAGATAAAGCACTCTAATGTTCAAGGAACCACCAAAGCAGAAAAAACTTCATTTTAAAAGTACAGAATATACAACAATTTACAAATCAAGGTTTTTAGCATAAGCTACGTGGGAAAGGGATTTAAGAATTACAAGTTATCACCCCAGTCATAAATTAGGTAGTTCAAGTGACCACAAACAAATACGAAGTAAAGTTTCCATCTACCTTGCTTAGAAACAAGGAAGAAATTAAATACATCTACTCACCCCCGTACTTATTCACAGCCGCACAGCTTTGCACGGTGACTAGATAATAAAACTCCAACCTCTCCTCCGTCCAGCGTTTCTGGGATGAAGCCTGTGTTTGCAGAGAAGCTCCCACCTCCAGACCATCACACAGCAAGGGGCTCTGTGGGTCGTCAGGGCCCGTCCAACCACCCCCTGCCAGACATGGAGGCCACGTCCCACCACAGGCCTAGGCCAAACAGGCCCAGCTTCATAGTGCTGGGGCAGGCCGGGCCAGAAAAGCATCTCACAGGGCAAAGGCTGGGGCTGGGGCCAGCTCCAGTCAGTGCCACAGGGACAGGCCACATGCAGGGGACATGTCTTGAGGTCCCAAGCAAGAGGCACAGCTGAGCCAGCGGATCAGCAGCCCTCCAGCACGATACAGCCCAAGCAGGGGCTGAGGGCCCTGGGCTGAGCTTAAATAGAGGGCTTGGGCCCATGGCTGTGGGGAGGCCCCAGGTGAGGCTTGCCAGGGCTTGGTGCTGCCCTCAGGCCTGGCACTCCTGGTCCATGGCAAGCACTTAACTGGTGTTTACAACAAGCTATGGACCTGAGATATGTCCAGCTGCCAGTCTTCCTTATTATCTTTTAAATTGTTTGCTGCACTTTGTGAAAAACATTTTCAGTAAAGTTCTTTAAAATCGATCCTTTCACTCGGACCAGTTGGCATTGGCAGTGGGTAGGTTCCCGCTCTCCCCTGAAGAGCCGCAGCTTCTTCACATCTATGGCTGTGAAGGAGACTGATTGAGCACTGGGGAAGGCTAGCAGCTCCCAAACCCTGCTTCTGGCCATCCTACTTCCCCTAATGTAATTCCCCTACATCTGTTCTTGTAACTGATGCATCTATAAGGTACCAGCCCTTCAGTGCATCTTTGTTCTCTAGGCACAACATTGCTCCAGGAATGGTATTTGCTTCATCCTCTACGTGTGTCTTTGTGTGTTATTTTTTCTCGGGGTCTCTATCACCAGACAGATTTACAGCTTAAATGGTAATAATCAACTTAGTTGCCTTCATCTAGTACAAGCCTGCCAGTATACATTATTTTTCCATATGTTTCTTTGTTTCTGTCTATGCTAGGAAAAAAAAAAAAAAAAAAAAAAAAAAGGATGGGTGATGGAGCTGACTCCTTTTATGAGAATAGCCTGATGTCCAGACACTGGAGACCCCATACCTTGTATCAGAGCTGAACAACATTTCTCCCACTTAAACCTCAGTTAATGCAAATTCTCTGGGGCATCAACAGCCTTCACACCATGTTCACGTCATGCACCCAGCTCCCTTGCAGTGCTAAAGTGACTATTACACGGATGAGATAACAGGGCGTTGGCTTCCAACAAAACGCCCAACAGCTCTGGTTTTCTTATGTGTTTGGAGTTAATCATTTTTGAAAAGCAACCTTCTCAACAAATTTTCATATCTACCATTGTATTTTTAATCTCATTTGCTGAAGAAAGTAAGATAAACAGTGAATGGAAATAATCGTGCCACTGTGCCTTAACTGCGTATTTTCTTTTCATTCAGCTTCTACTAGACCTTCAGTTAATCCTCTGAAACGTTCAGTTAGCAATTCAAGTTTAATTTTTTTTTCTTCCTTGTCTTGTTTGTCCAATGCCTCACTCCCACTATTCTACTGAAAAAAAGAGGACAGTGTGAATAACTAAGCCAGAAATAATGCATGTACCAAGCTGCTACAATCAATCCACAAGTAATTGGGTAATATAATTAGACAAACGTAGTCTAATTTTAAACTCTGGACAGTTTTCCTTAACTTACTTTCTGTATAAAACATAGCAACCTCTTATCCATCACATTGAAACCTCTGCACTCTGAATCTAATACTTGTAAGGAAAGTGATTTTTAACATAAAGTTAGAAGACTGAAAAGGAAAAGAGGAGCTTAGGTTGGAATTAAGTATTGTCAGAAATCCTGTGTATCTCACACTGCCTCACATCAACAGATGATTTGGGTTGCTCACACCAGTTTCAGAAAAGGAAAATTATATTTACATGTCTGCCTTCAACAAGAAAAAAAGGCCACACAAGACATATACCACTCATTCTCAAAGTGTCTCTGAGTTGTCCTTTCACTTCATGACTCTCCAAAACAGCTCCTAAAGTTTATTCTCTGCAGTCTCACAGTTACCTACCAATACTGTCAAATTTTAACAGCCTGTGTTGTATTTTAAGTTGAAACAACTAGTTCTTTTTCTCTTTTCCCATTTTTATGTGTGAATGAAAATACTGACTATTCCTTTTATATATCTGATCATGGTAAACAATCATCTTGTAGGAACTCCATGAAAATATTGAAAGCCTAGTCTTTTTCTACCTTATTTGCTGTTGCACTGTCTCAGGTCTTCTTTTTTCCTAGAATATTTTCAGTTTTATTCTTCCCTTGTGCATGTAGCAGATAACAATGTTCACATTTTTAATACTGCCTGTATTACTGTAAAGAAGCTCAGTTCTCATCTTTCTACTACGAGCTCCCTAGTTTCAAAGATTTTTAGCTCTGCCAATTACCAGTTTGGGCTTAACCCTCTAGTCTTTTAAAATGCTTATTCTTTATTCCACAGGACTATTTGACTGTGGATACTCTATACTCAATAGAAAATAAGTATAGTCGCATCCTTCTGCAAAACATTGAACTTACAAATGAAATGGGGAACCCACTCTTTACTGGTTACAACTGATAGGCTGTTAATATATTTAGTATGCCATTACAAACATGCCAGATATATATATATATATATATTTTAATAAGATTACAGATTTAGTACTTGAACTCTGAATTGTGTCCAATTCACACTGGTACAGAATTTCTTTCAGGCAGGTGCAAGAAAATCTAGGGCATTTTAAATCGCAGGTCTTAAATCTCCACAGTTATAATGGCAAACTTTGCTTTGGCATTTATGATCTATTTATTTTTTGTTACACCTTCTTTGATATACTTCTACATCTACCTTCATTTGAAACTAATAGTTTACAATTTTAGACATTTTTATATTGCTTTATTCACTGAAGCTAAAGCTAAGCAAAACTTTACACCTTCATTTTCAATAATTACTACAGAATTCAGCCACTTAGAAGGCTTTTCTTTAATGTTCTATTTATCAAATTCCTCTTTAAGATTTTGTTGAAGCAGTAAAGATACTGGTCTACATTTGTAGACTTATTTTTTTTTTCAGTATAACTGTATCTTATATCACAGCAATTTTCTTCTCACACCTTCAAAATATTTGATCAGCACACCTGTGAATTCCTATGACCTACTGGACACAACCTCCTGACAAGCCCTGTCATGTCTATAAGCACAGAATGCGTAGTCTTCTCCAGAACAATCAGAAGCTGTTTATTTACACTATTTTACCTTTATATCTAAATTACTTACGCATGGGCAAAAGTTTCCCTGCTTTACATTCTGAATTGTGTTTAAGAGCAGTAGTCTTCTCTCCTGTTTGTTTTAATTAGCACACATTAACTTAATGCCTCACCACCTGATAAATGCATATTAAGATTTCAACCAATAAGTAGATATCCTAATTCCCTGAAACAGCTCTCCCTGTCTTCAAAATAGCCTCCGTGTTGCACAAAATGTATTTCCTTAACATCTTTTGACTTCCTTTAAAGTCCTTTAACTTCCATTCTCCTCTGTCCACTCTCATTGTTTTACTTCTGGTGTTTAATACCATGCAGGATAATATAAGCTTTCTCCCTTCCAACACACGGAGCCTCATCACTGGTTTTATGTTGCATCCTGATGCAGTTTCATTCTATGTTTGCAGATTTTTTTTTCTTCTAAGTTTAAATTGGGATATCCCACATATATTTTCCTCAGTTTTAGATGTCCACATCCTATCACAACACACTCTTGGATTAGATACCGCCCCCCAACATATTTTTATTCATTTTTTATTTTTAAAGGCTGTACGTATATTTATTTCCTTCTGGAAATACAATATTATTTGACGTGTTATTGACTTTTCTTAACATACAAGGTATGTTTTGATAGATATCTAGCCTCTGATCCAGCAACTTTTTAAGAGCTGCTTTAGGTTGTACCTAAACCAAAGTCAGAAACCAAACTCTGCTTCTAGCGAGCGAGGGGGCCCCTGGCCCCCTTCTCTGCATCTTTCCCTGGTTTTGCAATGGTGGGGCTGGTAGGAAGGCCCAGCCACGGGGCAGTGGTGCTGTGTGATGAAGCAAGCTGTGGTGCATGGGATACGCTCCTTCAACAGACAAAGGACTTGACTCAGGGCTGCAGGACAGAAACTGCTCACCAGCGGAGTGTTTGCCCAGAGTAAACACAGACTAGTTTATTGCAGATTATAACATTAGCAAATCAGGCTATTGTATCATTTCAGCTCCTCCTCAGTGAAATTTAAATCTTTCTGTAGCACCATTTTCCTTCTTTCTGGATTAAGTTATTCTCCAGTTTAAATCTATTATCATGAACCTGGACAACAGGCTCTTTTTGAATCCAAAAGGATAGATTTGCTGTAGAGAACAGAACAGCTTTATTTACTCCTCAGTTTCCTGTGAAATTCAAATTATGTGTCTCTGAAATATTCAGTCCTAACAGTAATGCATTTAATGCCTTCATTTAGACCATGACGATAAGCTGAAAGCATGTTCAAACTTGGAGAGAGAGAGAGGATGAAATCAGCATTGAGGTAGACCATTGTTTGACCAGCTGAGAACTCTATGACCTTTTAGTTTATTGAGAAATATTAATAAATATGTGAACATAGCAAACCCTTTCTCTTTACTGAAAGTTTATTGTGTGGTTCAGGTTTTTGGAATAGACTTCTGAAACATTTGTTTGTGTCAAAGATAAAAGACAATCCCTCTTAGCTATGTTTACTTAGCACCACTGCACACATTGTGTAGTCTTTCCTGTAAAGCATGAAAAGAAAAACTCTAGTGAGCATAAATATTCTAGGAAATAAGAGAATTTTCTGTCCTAGTCATGAGAAAACTTTTTTTCTTCCCCCAGGAGGCTCAAGCAATTCTGGAGGAAAGACAGTTGAGAGGGTGGCACAGAAAGTTATGCATATTGTGATGGGGGAGTTTTACCAGCAACCCAGTGAAGGAGTAACAGACAGGGCTCACAGGAAGGGGCCTGGGGTGATGTGAACAAAAGGAAACACACAAAAAAATCAACAAAACAGGGCTTTAGCAGGGTCTCTTCAAGCAGTTGAACTTAAGTGAGGAAATTCCTATAAAGCATCATTATGGGAAAACTCACCAGAATGCCAGCGTGCCCCTCTGCAGTGCCTGAACACAAATGCATATGGCATGGATAATAAATACAAGGAGTTAGATGTGTGCGTGCAGCTTCAAGGCCATGATCTGTGGGGGGAAGCAGAGAGACATGGTGGCACAGCTCATATTGCTAGCGTACTACAAAGGAGGGATGAAGACTCTTAGAAAGGGCAGGCTGGGAAGATGATGATGAGGAGTTGTACTTTATGTGAGAGAGCAGCTGGAGTGCATGGAGCTCTGCCTGGGGATAGATAACCAACTGAGAGATGATGGGTTATGTATGAAATAGCTGACCAGTATGGGTAATGTTGTGGCGTGTCTGCTATAGGCCACCTTACCAGAAAGAACAAGAGGATAAGGCTTTCTACAGACAGCTAGAACTAGGTTGACGTTCTCATGCCCTAATCCTCATGGGGGACTCCAACCAACCTGGCTGGTTGAAGACAGCAGGACATAAGCAATCTAGGAGGTTCCTAGGGAACATCGATGACAAATTCCAAACCAAAGTGGCAGAGAAGCCAGTGAGGTGGGACTGTATTCTGCTGGACCTTATACTCACAAACAAGGGGGGGCTTGTTGGAGTCAATGTAAAGGTCAATGGCAGCACTGGCTGTAGTGACCATGAAATGGTGGAGAAGACAGAAAAACTGAGAAGACAGAACAGGGCAAAATGCAGAATCACAACACCAGATTTCAGGAAAGGACTTCAGCTTCTTCAGGGATCTGTTTGGAAGAGTCCCACGGGATAAGGCCCTGGAGAGAAGAAGGGCCCAAGAAAGCTAGTTGATATTCAAGGTTTACCTCCTCCGAGCTTAAGAGCAGTTCATCCCAAGGAGCAGGAAGTCAGGAAAAAATGCTAGGAAGCCAACATGAATAACAAAGGAGGTTCTGACAAAACTCAAATACAAGAAGGAAGCATGCAGAAGGTGGAAACTGCAGCAGGTAATCTGGGAGGAATATCAAGACACCATCCAAGCATGTAGAAAGGAGATGAAATTAACCCTTACATTCATTAAATACTTGAGTGGTATTTGAGAAATGAACTCAGTGAAATGTTTCCAATTTACACCATCAGTTCTTAAGCCAATGAGATCCTGACATTTTTCTTATATTTTTCTTATTTCCAGTTTCAAGCATCCTGAGATTTTAGGAAAAAACAAAACAAAATGCTATAATCAATCATCTAGTTACCCAGAAGAGACTGAAAAGAGAATATGTGATGCATAGAGTTAAATAAAAATAGTTCAATAAATAAGTGCCACTCATGAACATTTTCTTACCCTGCTGCATTTGTGCATAACAGTTGCCTACAGTGCTCTGTGATGGGAAATACCAATCCCCCATTCTCTTCTCTGAGACAAACCCCTTAAACTCAGACTGCCTTACGCATGCTTTTGGCATCTTGTCCCAAGGCCCCCTGCTTGTCTCAGGTAGCATAGCGAATATTACAGTGCTTGTGGAATGGGGACATCGGTTTCTAACAGTTGAACAGTATGGGCACAGTCATCCTGAAATCAGCATATTCCTGGCATTCACATCATAGAATGTTGTTTGTTTTTTTCTCCTCAGCCATGCTCTCATTTGCCAGTTCAAGGCCATAGGAACACTGAAGGGTTCAGAAGCTCATTTCTGTAAGCTGAGACCAGCTGCTCAAGAGGATGTTCAGTAAATACCACTTAAGTGGTATTTATATTGCTCAGAAAACCCTGTTACAGCTCAGGAGGGAAAGGGCTCGATCTCTTCCTACATGATTTCAGAACGGTCCTGCTCAAGCACTTTTGGCGGAGCAGAATGATGCTTCTCCAGCCTGCAGTCACATGGCTCCCAGGAGGTGAGCTCGTAGCACTGTTTTATGAGAACAAATCAGCTTGAAATAGCTTAATGGGTACTCTTTTTATTACCATAGACAAAAAGTTACAATATCACCTTAAGAAACTATAAATTTATATCCTAGTACAAGTAAATATTTAAAGTCAGTATTATTTTTTGATAACTTTCTGACAGACAATCCATAGCACTGCAATTTCTGACACTGTGCCCACAACATCTGTATATATCACTAAAATGGTTCTACTAAAACCAAATTATTACACATTTTAATTATATTATTGTATTTTGATTTATAAACACTGATAGTGAAAAGCAAATAGAGACTGAGGATAAAGAACAAATACTGGAAATTTCTCCACACTGGCAAGATGTAGTTGAAGCTGGCCTTCATGTACTGTACAAGCACTGCAAGGAAACAGCAATACTTGAAAATAAAAAGAATGATAAAAAAAAAATTACAGGAAAATCCCAATTTTAATGTAACACAGTGTGCTTAACCATGAAAATGTTACCAAAACCTGACCCTTGGTTCATTTGTAAAACACAAGACTGCAGGAGCCTGGGCTGGCTGGCTCTGCAGGTAGTGGCACTGCTGAATGCAGGCTTGAGAACACCATGGAAAATCGCTGCTGCTTGCTCCCTCTGGATGGCTGCAGCCCCTGCACTGAGCTGCTCTGCCCAGGGTGGAGCAGGGGAAGAGGCTGGGCCCAACAGGCTGGAAGGCGAACAGGAGAGGAAGAGAGCCTGGTTGGCGGTGGCAGAGTATGGGTCTGGGGCCCCCGGGCATGAAGATACAGTCGAGCTCAGCAGAAGAAACCGAAGGGTGATTTCAGGACCCTAGAGTGTTTGCACAAAGCTCCACTGAAACCTGAGAAACAGCAGTGCAGAAAGCACGAAGGAGCTTGTCTGAAAGACATTTAAACCGGCCATAGTTTAGAGGCAGCAGTCAGCATCTCATTAATGAGAGACGATTAGTAGGGTGGGGATAAGTGGCAGAGAACCTTGAAACTAAAGGCACATAGCCCACATTTGATGTGGTTAGAAAGTACATACCAGAAAAAAATAAATCAAAAGAAAAAGGGGATCATACATTATCAACTTGACTGCAGGAAATGAGAGTTTATGACACATCCCCAAAAGAACTGTCTTAAAATTAAAGAAACTAGCAATGTTACATGGACAGCATATGACAGACTCTTAACCATTTCCCCACAATCTTTTCTCAAGACAGCACAGTTCAGCCAGCTGAGCCTTGGCAGCACAGGAGATGGTGAACACAACTACCTGCCAGAGGAATGGTGATCTTTTTCCCACATCAGCAAAAACCCTGCACTGGTTCTGCTCACACCTCTGGAAGCAGCTCAGGCCAGCAGCCAGCTAGCATAAAGCAGCCAGGCTGAGGTTGATGGCTGGGCAGGTGCTCAGCCTCTACACTGCTCACATTGTGGTTTGCTCTCTTGTTCCCAGTAAGAAGTGGAGGCTTTGGAAACTATCACTGACATCCACTCACCAGAAACATACCTGTGCTACCCAAACCGAGAAGTACTTGAACATCCATTTCCCCCAGTACCAGAAACTTTTTCTCTTAGCTCCTCTTCATGTATTTATTGCATGGCAAAAGAAAGAGAACATCAAGATCTTTAGCAACAAATCACGTACTTTAGAAGTCTACAAACCCATCCCACAATTCCTCTGCAAATGTTGGATGCAATGAAGACCATCACAGTTTCTTGTTGTACTTTGCTCCTCCTCCCATAGGCTCTTACTAGTGAGTCTTAGAGTGCTCCTCTCTCATCTCTTGGCTTCTACGCACTTCTGAAAACTGCAGTGGTCTATGTCGCTCTGCTCTTATCTTGGTTCCAAAAGAGACTATGAACAAACCCAGAAAAGGTAGGTCCATTGGTGATTAAGTGTAAACAGTTTCAAAACCACCTCTTGTTCTGGATGCCCCTGAAGTGTGGATGTATTTGATTAGACTCAGCATTGCGGCTCTGCTGCCCTTCCCCACCCAGAAGAGGAATGCTGTTTCTCACTCGAAAGAAAGTGATGGAATATTCCCTGGCAGAACTTCTGACAGCAACTCCCTTCTTGTGGGAGCCCTTCCCCATCTGGCATCTCTCCTTCTCCACTTGACTGATTTTCAGGATTTTAAGTCCCTCCTGCTGGTAATCTATTAGAAAACCTACACTATTTCTCCCTCACCACAAAATTTTACTGTGAAACATTCAGCCCCTTGATAGAAAAGAGAAATCAGTCTCATACAGCCTGGTGAGAAGTTTGTGATGGCTGTATGCCTGTCCCTTACAGGAATTATTTACTTTTTCAGAGAGATCCTTACAAGGATAAATGTAAAGACCAAAAAGAATATTCCGCAAAACTTCTGACCCTCCAGACTGATTAACAGCTTCAAGATTCTCCACGCTTAATTTGTGGAAACTGGACGCAGTGCTAGCATCTGATGCTAGTTTTCTATAGCATAGAGAGCATTCTCTCTTCACAATCCACTATTGCCCAGAACCAAAAATTTCATCTTTGGATTTTGGTAAGTGTTGTACAATAACAAATAAGCATTCCAACTCTTTTTCTTCTTGATAACGTAAGAAGTGGCTATTTGATTAAACTACATTTTTTTCTTAGCTCTGTTCATGTCTATGAAGGCAAAGCCTAGGATCAAGACATAAAAAAAAAAAAACAAAAAAAAAAAAACACTTTAAACATTTATCTGGTTGTTAAGCTAGAACACCAGCCAGATTCACTGAGCAAGAAAGCCTACAGATCCTTCCACAACCAAGCAAATAAATGGAATGATTTCACTCACGTCCAGAGACTGCAGTCTTAGTCCTCCCACACCAAGAGAAATCCCCTCAGAAGCTCACCATTTGCTGTCCTTTGTCAGCATTAAAGCACCTTGCCTTATAACAATAACCCAAGTGCTAATCCATTTAAAGGAGATTGAACTGAGCCACATGATTTGACCACTTTCAAAAAAGTAGTCCTCCCTTGATTCTGTTTTTGTACATGTGTGTTTCTTCTTCACTAATACCTACTCTATTGTCTCAACATTTTTGAGCAGTAATTTCAGCCACAGAACTTCTGGACCAGAGCCACTCAATGTTCTAAATATTGAGCCTTCATTGTCTTCCATTTATGGACACAGGTACAGGTAAGACATTTTCATCAACTTTATGTGAATTGTTTTATTGAAGAACCTACAGGCTTGTGATGTGGTTGATTTCCTGGATGATGTGCATGCTGTAGCCATTTATTACTCATTAAAAAAAAAAAAAAAAAAAAAGATTTTCAAAGCCCCACGGGCTCCTCATTTTTATGTGTGGTTGCCCAGGTGGATGGTTACCAAGGCTACCTGACATGGCTGAGCGGTGCTTTGCCTCTGATTTGTCAGGTTCAGCTTGACAAATTGATTCTTTTTAATACTGAATGATTTTCTACAATACCATGTTGGTCTTTTCCCAGGATTAATTTTCAGCTACAGTAATAAGTTAAGAGCAAAAATATACATATAGTTTTATAAAGAAACCAAAGGCAATAGGAAAATCCAGGCCCATTTTTTCCAGCATCTAATCAGATACAGCTGTGTACACTGTACAAACCAGTGCCAAAAAGCTTGTGAAGGCAGTTGGAGAGGGGTGGTTAGAAACCACCACTGAGGTGAGGGAGTTGCTCAGCATATTCAGTAGCAAAAGTTGACTCCTCGTCCTCCTGAACTCAGGACTGGAGAAAAAAGTCAAGGGAGCTTTAGTGGAGCTAGAGAAGAACAGATCCCAGGTTTCCACAGGTCAGCCTTTGAGACATTGCTTTTCACTCTCCTTGTGACTCAGGCACTGTAGCCCCAGTATCACTGTATCAATGCTCCCTGCGCCACAGACATTCTTTTTTTGGAGCCTGTGCTGCCCCAGCACAGAGAGTGAGGGGTATAGGTCAAGGGGACCGCTGGAAAAGTTGCATTACTGACAGGCTCTCCCTTTAGTCCAGTTTTTCAGATGTGATAAAACAGTTGATTTCAAGGTGGAAGTTGAGGAACAGAGAAAAACAAAGGGGCAATAAGCAGCCTTCAGAATTCAAATGCTCTCTAAATTTGAGGTCATAACTTACAGTTAACAACCAGGCATCGACAAACTCATCATGACCCATTCTATGCTGGATAACACTGGATCCCACTATGCATCACTTCCTGAAGAGAGCAGGACCAGAGAAATCAGCCAGGCTGTCTCTGCTCACCATTCACAATTTTCGTATGTGGCATTCTGCTAAGACCTCAGTCTCAGCTTCCAGTAAACAGCACAAAATGGGCACCAAGGGGAAGTCTTAAACTGTGACTTAGTAATTCAGGCCACCTGCAAATGAAAATATTCTCCATTCTCTATATACTTTGCTATCCTCAACTGCTTATCTTCACAAAATATTATGAAACTTTGCCATGGAAATTAAAAAAAAAAAACACAACTGAACTGATCAACTAATCCAGATACAAAACTGAAAACGATTGGTTTTTGAACTTCATTTATTCTTTCTCAGAGGAAGAATGCATTAACTCAAGTCTTCAAGTTTGCCTTGATAATGGAAAAACAGGTTTGCCTCTATAGTCTGTTATGATACTTCCTGGTGTAGAACCTCATTACACAAATAGCTACTCTGTTGTTCATGACTAGTATGCCTTTAAGGCCAAATAAATAAAACTTTTTGCTTTTTTAGTGCTTATGTCACATACAAGCTACTTTTCTAGTCACAGAGGTAATTTTTCCCCCAAATCAAGGGAGTCTAGTGTTACACTAATTGTTGAGCATGTGTTTGGGCTAACTGCAGCCAAAGTAATCCCTGCATTAGGGCAACTCTTGGGGGAATACCTAATTTTTCATTATAATGTTCCAAAGCATAGTTGGGATGTGAGCAATAGTTTTGTTCTGATTGTCATACCAGCAAACATCAAAATAAATCAGTTCTTGCTTGAATAAAATGAGAAATACCTGGGGTACGTAAGGAGCCGAGGATGTACAAGAACTGCCACCTTCGAGCAGTGTCCACAGGTGAGCTGCCGAGTCATTCACATTCAGGCTGCTGCTTCCCAACAGCTTCTACTCCTCCACTACAGCTTCCAGTAGAAGGCCTAAAAACTGATAGCCATGCATCTGGTTTTAGGAGCTCATTTTTTTTTATTATTATTTTTACACAGCAATTTCTCTTTGATAAATAATGCTAATGAATTACCTGTTGGCAGACCCGCCACCAAGAAGAATTACAAAGAAGTGATGAGGTTGGTATTTATGCTGTTGCACTTGAGTCCAATACACTTTTGTTCCCATTTGGGGCATATGGCAATTACACATTTATCCGCAGTCATGAAGGAGAGCAAACAAATGATTCAGTAACGGTCCTTTCATTGAACACAAAGTCACAGTAATCAGCCACAGTAAACAGATAAAGCTTTATCTGTTTGATTTTGGGGCATGTTTTACAGCCAAAATCTGTTTACAACCCCTCTCTCTCCCCCACACTCTTAAGTGAACGTCTTAGGATTTCTTTCCTGCAACTTGCACCATATTACAAGTCACAACAATCTAATTTATATTGTCTGCAAAGGCACACCTCTCATGTTCTGGTCATTATATGACTACAGCCTCGTGGCAGAAAATAGCCTGTGTTCTTTGCTTCCGTGTACATTAATTAGCATTAGGTTGTACTTGTGAATCTCAGCTGAAACAAGTAACCTTGCCAGGTGTTAAACCTACATCTGTAGTGTAACTTAAACTTTAAATGTAATGATACACCCTTGTTTTCTGCAGAACAAGCTGACAGAGGTTTACCAATAAACCAAAAGATCAAAAGCCAAAATCCAAGTTGACCTCTACACGTCTGTTTATTCTCCAGTACGTAAAACTAATGAAGTATTCTGTAAGCCCCTAATTTTCAGTTCTCACCTTCTGCTAAAGCAGTTTCTTCTCACAGAAGTTTAATTCCTTTTCCTTTGAGGGATAAGAGCACATCCCATATTTTCCTTTGAGTGACTATCCCTCCCAAAGCCAGTTAAAAATTGACAACCCACCCGCAAGACTGTTTATGCTAAGATTCCTTTAAAATCTGTGACCTGGCACGGCAGCTTAAAAGCATACTTGTTTTAAAAAAAGCTCATGAGGAAGAAAGCTTCAAAATGCATTTTGTTCAAGTACATCAAAGGAACACTTAGCTAATCAAGTCTTAGTTACAGTCCCGAGTACAGTCTCACTCCATCTCAATCAGTAGCTTTTCTAAGCTCGGTTACATGCTATAGCAGCTTTGATTACAAAAATAGCTTGGATTTCTACAAAACAAGCAAAGTTTGTATATTTAACAAGATGCAGCAGAAATGCAAGTGAACTGACCTTCCAACAGGCTCCGTTTGATTCTAGTGGTAAGGAGCAACACCAGTCATCAGAGAGTGATCCAGGAGTAAACAGCCCCTCTTGCAAAAGAAAGGCCTTATTTTTCATTAGTTATTTTACAGTGTTAGTATTTTATTTCTTAAATTTCCAGTGAAATGTTAAGTTTCTGAAAAAAACAAACTTCCACAAACAGGAAACTCTTAGCACCTCAGATCAAGGGATAAACATAATCAACCTTATTAAACCAACAAACCAAGTTTATTTATAGAAGTCTGTACAATTGTAATGAACTATGCTAGGACACCAATGAAACAAAGCAAACAAACCTCTCCCTAATGAGCGGGAGGTGTAGTCACTCACCTTTACATGCACTTAAAGGAAAAAAAGATTACAGCTTTCATACACAGTTCTGTAACTATTCAGAGTACTTTCTTGATGTATTATTCTCAATATAAGAGAGTTGCATGACACTTTACTGACTATTGCCGCTCAAGAACAGCATTTCAGCAGCATCCGGAGACTATAAGAGGGTAAGTGGCAGTTTGATAGTTGCAGATAAATAGGACATAGTCCACCATTCATTTCCAAATTCTTAACTCTCCTGTTTTGTCTCCACTAAAAGTTTCTTGCAACACTGTGCAGGTCAGGTCTCATTGATATTTTGGACTGCAGTACAGACTACTCGTGTGTTACCAAGTGTCGAAGTTCACTAATACCAATGCATCAAGGGCAAGCATATTAAAAATACTGAATCTGAGTTAACATTACCTTCAGAGACCACTGTTCACTGCACCCCACTGAGGCATTGCCATGGGAAAATCAACTTCTGAGGTGCTTGATTTTGCAATTATTTCTGCAAAGCACTGGAGAGTGATTATTGTGAAAACTGGCTATTGCAAAGTTTTGATACTTTTTTATTACAAATCTTTAACATCATTGAAGCTGTTGAGAAAACAAAATCATGTCAAATGCGTATCTACACAGTGAATCATGATGTCTCCTATGAAGTTATCACGGTATTCCATGGATTCCATAAATCCACTCTTAAAAAAGTTAAAAGTACATATATGTGAGAGCCTACAACAACTCCAGAGAAGCTGCTAAAAAAGGCCATCAAATAAAGCAGTCTATGATTACATATTTACAGAATAATCCATGTGTCCTAGAATTATGGACTATTCAGTAAATAAGTACTGAAGTATCCCTAATTTGTTTACATGGTAGATTATAGCTGCTTCATAGGTTGATTTTCTTTTTATACACAGTTCATAGTATCAATCTGCACACAATTACATGATGTTTCTTTAAAGCTACTGTTAAAAAAGGAGTAAGAGAAAGTTAAATAAGAACTAGATTAAAGTTTCATTAAGAATCCAACAAGAAAGTATCAAACACAGGTTCAGACATAACCAGTGTATGATTTCAGAAAAATAGTAATGCTCTGACACAAAAAGAGCATCAGCATTTTCCCTCTTCGGGGTCCCCCAGAAACATTCCTATCCAGTTCAGTGCTTCAGTTAGCATATTCGTACTGGCCTGAGTAGGAACAAACACGTGCTTGCACGCTTACCTGAACGAGGGCCTCTAACCTTCTAGACTTCTAATTTTCTTTTAATTTAGTTCTTAGCTCCATATATTCAGTTGTATCTTGTTTGGAAAAGCTCTTTTTAAATGTCACTTATATTTACACTTTGATTTTTTTTTAATTTTTTTTATTTTTTTTAAAACACCTGAGTGATAATTGAGCTGTCACCTTGTGTCCAGTCAAATATTCCATAAAGCCATACAATTCTTGTGCTAGTGTTGCACTCCGCTTGTACCAGTTTATATATGAAAAATGCACATAGGCTACCTCTCACACATTACCCACTGACCTTTCTACTGTGTCCTTACTGTGTCCTTCCCCTTTCACACAAAGTGATTTTATGTTTTAATTTTTTTGTTTGTTTGTTTCATAGAAGCCCGGTTTAAATGGTTCACAAAGCAAGAAACAAACGTGAGCTAGAGCCCAGTGAAGACACGATGACTTAACAAGTAAGTGATATTGGAGGCTTGGAGAAGAAACTAAAGCCCAACCAATGAGCACCCCAGGGGCATCCCAGAAAGAGCTACTCCACTCAGCTAAAGCTGGAGACTCCAGATGTGCTACAGATGACAAGTCCCACATCAAGAGCTGTGTACCTCTCTCTCATCAGTTAAGTGAAAGTAAAAAAAGGGAACATGAAGTTAAACAGCTATATCAGCCAAGCCGTTTTAGTAAGAAGAATCACATTTAATGAGTTTCTTTCTTGCAATTTCAGATGCTCAAGTACAGCTGGTAGAAATTCAAAACAGCCGTAAAGAACTGTGACAGACGGATACAAATAGTACTGCAGCTTAAAAATGATAAAAAACACCTGAAAAAAAGTCACACAACCCTCCCAAAAAAATTTACACTTTGAACCTAAGCCAGTTTTTGAAGATTCCCTTCTCCAAAGCTAGGATGAAGGAGGAAGAAGAGGAGGAAGAAAGTGCAGATGACCTTCCAGCCACAAAGGTCTTGCGCCAATGTTTATTCACTGTGCCTGTGGTGGTATGTAAGGGGAGATCACCAAGTGCTGATTCTGCGACCACCAAGAGATTCCTACGGAAATCCAGACCTCAGGCTAATACTGAACACAGAGTAGACCAACGAGCTGCATCAACAAAATAAAAAAACAAAACTCAAACTAAAAGAAATGGGAAGACCCCAAATAGCACAGATCCACATTTGTGAGGGAGGCAGGAGGAAAGGGCAAGAAGGGAGGTCTATACAGTAAATAGTTGAATGGTTTATGTTACAGATGACTGGCAGTTTTAAAGAGTCTCTTCCCAGCTCCATTGCTGCTCCAACCCAGAAGGGAGAACTGAAAAGGGAGGAAGAAAAGGTAGGACATCATCATGGAGCATGCAGGATCAGAAGCAGCAGAGTGGGCGTGCTCAAATAAGCCCCCGCCTCTTTTTGTAGTCCTCCAAATTCAACGATCTCCGAGGGGCACCATCTTTTGCTGGTGGAGCCTTGGAGGTGATGGCCAGTGCCTTAGATTCTGTTGGGGATAAGAGAAGAGTGAGGACCAAAATAAATGAGAACTACAGATTTTTACTTCTTGTTTTTACTGACAACTTCACCACAAAAATCACATTTGGCTTCTCTGGTATACATCAGGTTAAAAGTTAACACAGCCAGTATCTGGTTGCTTATCTTCAAAATCACTCCGTTTGTTAAACTTGCTTTCTGCCAATAAAAGTACTTTCATTTCTTAAGAAAACTACTCTGCAGCATATTGAAATCACAACACACACGGAGCCTTTCGTCTCAGATCTTCGACAGATCACCATCCCATAAGAATAGCAAGCACAAGAGAGACAAATAATGAGGCGGAAGTAAGACTTCCTACCCATGTCTACAACACACACCTTACACACACTTCAAATAATCCCAATTCTTCCGTTATGAAAGAAGACTGCACTAAGCAAGATACAAGTGTTGTCAAAAAATACCATCCATACTTAAACCTGTATCAATATTGTCTCTCTATCATACTCTTTTCAGCCCCCTTTCTAGTTTTCAGTGTTCTGTGCCTAGCCTTTATCTGCTTGCCAGCTTCCTGAAGTTCATAATTTGCATTCACACTCCGATTCTTGCCACCCTACCGAATTCTAGTCTCACATCCAGAATTCCAACCTTGATCTAGTTTGGAAGGACTCAACCTCTTCTACTTTCCTTCTTTATAAGATTTTAAATGTATGTCTGTAAGTACACCTTCATTCCCTTTCCCAATGTTGTGGTCCCCATAAAATTTTGCTTCAACACTATGGGGAATACTTAAGTCAGCAAACAGCAGCTAGATTTTTGAACCTGCTGCTTTACCAATACTTTATCCGCATAGTGCATACACAGATTATGGAATAGGACATTACAGATACCCAGAGCTTATCTGGTTTGAAAAGCGACTAGACAAATTTGTAGAGTAAGTATCAGAGTAGATATCAGAGCTTATTAAATACAACACACTCAGATGCTCCTCAAGGATTACAGAAGCCACAGATGCTGTAGACTGGAAGAATGTATCAGAAAACTCTTGTTACCTCATTTTCTCCCTAGGCATTTGGAGCAAGGATACAAATATATACAGGCTTTCAGTGTAACACAATCCAGCTGCTCTTGTTTTCTCAGTGAATGTCACTAGCAGACATACCTCTCCTTCTCAATTCAAGATACTTGCCAAGAAGACAAACACATATCCTTTGCTCCCATTTTCAAAAGCCCACCATTGACTCTGAAAGAACTAAGCTCTACCATAATGATCTGGGCCATCATACCCCGAAACTCAACTGGAAAACGTACCAGAACTGGGAACCTGAAGATCAATCTTTACATCAAAGTCATGTACTTTGAAAAGATCTTCCGAGAGATCACTGGCTGATTTAGAGTTCACATCTTTATCCTTCCCTTGACCCTGGAAGAAAAATAAGTAAATTTCCAACCCTTATGTGTCTAGACAAAGGTAATGAGAATACTTTTCAGCCTAGCTTTCATCACAAATATATTTAGTTTAGCTTTCACAGTGCTGAAGAAACTTAATTTTCTTTCCCCCATGGAAGAAAAAGCTGTTCTATAATAATGCTTTGCAGCATACTTATTTCTAGAGCTGAAGCATGCACATCTACTATTAGTCATAAGATTCTAGAGCAAAGCTGTGATGGTAGGAGGGAACACGAAACAGGCAGAAAATGAAACTTGCCTTACTCATGTCCTTTGGAGCATCTGGTAGTACACCAGATCCATATTTTGCATTTAGCTGCGCAAGGATGGCAGCTTGTACAGCAGGATCTCTGGACTGCAGAGGAAAATAAAACACTATTTATATCAGTGAAAAACTATATTGCCATTTTGTTGAGACAGTGCTCATATCCATTAATATAAAACCAAAAGAAGATCTAGATCAGTTAGCCCAGTCTTCAGGATCTTAAAGACGTTTTAAGACATCCTGATGTCTTAAATGTAGTGCATCTAGTAGTACTAAACTAACAAATTTCTGAGGAAAGTCCTTCTTTGAGAAGATAATATATTTCTTGTTGATGCGATCTGATCCTGTGACTGGTCTTAAAACTGTTCTCAGATAGGATTGCTTTTAGCTTACAGGTCTGGCTGAAACACTCTGCTAGTGACAAAATTATTAAAAGACATTTCTTTACACGGTAATAGTTGTCTACCATAATAGACCTACTCAACAACTATGATTCTTCTTTCTAATAAATAATTATTTATTTCAGGCCCTGCAATAAAATCTATTTCCTTGTTAATTTGTAGAGACTTAGATCCCACTTGACTTTTTTTTTAAGTACTGATACGAGAATTGTATACTATTTCAGAACATGTTTCAAAGCCAAATCATTTAGAAGAGCTGATCACTCAACTTTGTTATCCATCATTTATACAGATATGGATTACAATAGCAGGTTTTGCCACTATCACAGTGGAAGTTTGTGTTAAACTACTTCATTCATCACAGGCCCAAAACGTCTAGTCTCTTTTTTCCTTTCACAGATCTTTAAAGAAAATCTCAACCAACTAGAAGCAAAACTCACACCTAAAGAAAGCTGTTTTCCCAAAGCTAACTAAATCTGTGTAAAGAGTAATTCTACGTATAAGAATTTGCTACAAAAATCTAAGGCAGATTTGCACCTCCATGTACATGCTCATATCACTCATGTCCTTTATGGTTTTATGGAGAAAAAAAAGTATTGCTTTTTCCTTTTTTGAGGCATAGTGAGACTAGAAATTCACTCAATTATATCTCACCCTGGAACCCCCTGAGCGTTTATAGCATATGACACAGTTAGGAATGAATACAAGTAACATTTTCCTTCCTTATCCCTGAGTTACATTGGTTACCATTTTTCTGCATATTGCCTCAGTTGAACTTGAATATTACACTCACATTTGACACTATTGTGGGCTTGCACTGCCGCCTAGTAAAGGGGTCCATTTGTTGGTTTTTCATACTGTGACTTTCAGCCTGAAGAAGAAGCACATTGTTTTGCAGTTAGCTACTTGCATGGTTATAAATCCTCCCACAGCACCACAGCCATGCAGGTAACTCACCAGCAATATATAATATCAAGATTAGAGAGACAAAAATAGTAACAGCATTAAGGACCAGAAAGATTTTGTAACACCCACAAACCTACACTTCACAGAGTAAAACTGCCCTTACTGAATACAACAGAATATAGCCACATAACTTGCAAGGTAACTGAGGCTTACATATTTCTTAAGAAGCTTAACTGTTCTTATTAGTAGCGTTACCACAGAGAACTGACTATTTCATCTACTATTTCGTTCTCTGAAGTCTCCTTTCCGATTTTTTTTCCCCCTTACAGAATGTGCTAAGTCACTATTACAGTCAGTAATCTCCTGAGTTGATCAAAAAGATAAAGCAATTTGCTTAAAACAAACAAAAAATCACATCACTTGCCTATATAAAAGGTGTTATAAGATCATTAAAAATGAGTAATTTCATCATGCAATTATCTTGCTATGCATCATTTCATCTCTCTATGCACAGAAGCATTAATTTGGCATTATTTACCACGAGAGCCTTCTCAGACTCAACGATATTCCATTCTCTATTTCTCTGGTTGATGTAACTGCAGAACAACAAAAAAAAGAAGAGGGGAAAAAGAAAAAGAAAGTGACTGTCATTTATCAACCTCTATAAAATAAAATGCCCATCAGCATTTTTGCGTCTTCATCTGATTACAAATTACTCTTACACCACAATTGCTATCCCGGTTATGAGTTTTTATTTTTGACAGTTTTAAATGAATGACACATAAAAGTAAGTAGAGAGAGGCAAAATCCAGAGATATTATGATATAAGCTTCACGAATACACTGTATAAAAAAGGAAACAAAGCCTTACAACTAGATCACTACAGATTTAACTGATTTCTCCATGTCTTTTGGTTGATACTATTTTAGAAAGAAAATTCCCATTATCTGTTTCTTACCTGATTGCAGAAATGTTTTTTGTTCGCTGACGATCCAGGGCTTCTGCTCTCTCCTCAAGTTCATTAAGCTGATCTTGAATCTGTTTGGCCTTATCTTGGTCCCCCAAGTCCTCAGCCATGGCCTTCAACCAAACAATAATTCATTAGGCACTACTCTTTACCACAATGCCAGTCAGAGAAATGAGTGATAGACACACAAATCAGGCAGCTAACCCTATTCCAGTTGCAAGTGTTCTAACCCCATATACTAAGACTATAGTGGAGAACTAAAATTTCCCGTCAACTTCAAGCAAAACTGGACCTGTCATTCTGAAGAATTCCATGAACCTTTGAAACCCCTGAAAGTAAAGATGACTTAGGAACACTAGTCTCAGCATGACTAGGACAACTCATTTAGATTAAGTTTTAATATTGCTGTTTGTCAGCCCAGGAAGAGACCAATTATTTCTTCAATTGTGAGTTGCCACTTATTTAAGCAAGTTGGAGAGTCCCCTACTAAAGCATCAGACAGACAACAACAGTAGCTTATTATGCCACCTGGTGACAACAAAAGGCAATTGCACTCCTCCGCACTGTCAAACTCTACAAATTCATGCAGAGTAAAAAATGACCAAACACTACAGTTAAGTCAAAGAATTCAGAACTAATGATTAACATGATCTCTTTGTTTTTATTCTGCATGAAGCATGAGGATCTTGAAAAAGGGCTGAACAAACAAAAACAATGTTTTATATCTTTGTCCTCAGAGATACTTAAGACTGCTTGTTTACTTGTCTGCTGGGCTTTGACTTCTCAGAACTGTTAGGTCTATGCATTCCAGGAAGTTTACATGTAAAACAGTTTAGAGGCTAGTAAAACCCTCCAGTGTATTCTTTTCAATATACATTACTAGTCATAACAAAGTAAAAACTCAGTCAACACTGAGCAAAAGACAATTTAACACTAGTTTTCAAGTCAACTTTCAAGTGTTACTAGTGAGTACTCTGCAAAAAAGTTAAAGGAAAATTAGTTCCTGAAGTAGAACTACTTAACTTCTAGCATGAGCTAGCGTCATTGGCAATTGTCCTTAATGAAGAAATGAACAGCTTAAACTGGATTCTAAGTGTTCTGAACCCAGCAGTGAACCTTGAGAGCCGCCTCTTAACTGCATAGTTAAAGTCGAGCTTACTGCCGACTTCTGCCAAAATCCAGACGACCTCTAGTTCTTCTAAATCAAAGACTGCATTAAGTTTGCAGGCATCATCTCATC
Source organism: Heteronetta atricapilla (assembly GCA_011075105.1). Classification (NCBI taxonomy): domain Eukaryota; kingdom Metazoa; phylum Chordata; class Aves; order Anseriformes; family Anatidae; genus Heteronetta; species Heteronetta atricapilla. The sequence goes on from CM021735.1 coordinate 31,543,795, forward strand.
TCTCACCTTCTCCTTTAGCAGCTGAGTTTTCTTCATAGCATAATTTGGAGGGGCTTTTCTGAACCTTTCCTTCTCTTTCACAATCTGTAAGAACCAGAAGAAACAGCAAGAATATGCAGGTATTGAATGTCTACTTTAATACTTAGACACTAGAAGCAACAGATCAGTATCACCTAAGAAATGTACTTACTGCCACAGAATTTTACTCATGCTCTTTCTCTGCTGCTGTTTTTAATTTGTGAGTTGGCAATGAGTTACAGCTCCATTCCCCACACTTACGACCTATAAAAATCTGATGCTAATCACATTCAGTCAGTATGAAGCAAATATTAAGCTGCAGAAACTCTGATAAATGCATCTGTGACGATGCTGTTAGCTTTCTAGAACTTGAGAACTAAGTTGCCACACCTGGATCAGGAGTTCAAAGCTCTGTAACACAGGTTGAGGAGGAAGGTAACAGGGCACAAAGGATGAAGTAAAGCAGCAGTCAGAACCAAACAACAGCTGGATCACCAAGCTATTCTATCCAGTTATGCAATTTCATTTTCTCCTTAGGAAGAAGGTACTATGATAATTTCGCTTTGTAAGAGCTAGTGCTCTACTCCATGAGTTCCTTCCACCTTTAAGCATTGCAAGAGCCTCACTACAACACACTGTTTACCTCCTCAATGTCCTGGTCATTAAACTTGTAGTTGAGGGCTTCTTTGATAGACACTTCCTTCTTGTTTATCTCATCTAGTGTAGGTAGCTGCATTCCAGCAGAGAACATCTAAATACAATAACAAGTTTAGTTTTCATTTAGAATACCCCTGGCGGAAGGCTGCTTAGAAGAAACTGAAGTCTGGCAAACTTACCGCTTCCTTCCACTTCATGAACTCACTTTCAGTAAATTCCTGATTCGAGACAAACTCCAAACGAAACACACGCTGATCACTGCCATGCCTGCAACAAGAAAATGCAGCATCCCTCTCTTATGGTACAGAGCTGTGATATTTTATCTTTAAGTAACAAATTGACCCATGAAGTCCTGAAACAGACACTTAAGGCTACTCTTGGCTCATGTGCTATCTATTCTTAACTTCAGTAATGTCTGACAGAGTTCAGGAGCCTAAGTTAGCTCTGAGTACTTAGTAGTAATACAAAGGAATACTTCACAGCAAGTTTGCAGGAAACGGTCCGTTAAGCAAGTAATATGCTCAGTGAAGAAAAGCAGACTTAGAATCATAGAATGCTTCAGGTTGGAATGGACCTTAAAGATCATCTAGGTCCATCCCTCCTCCCTAACAGAGAGTCCCTTCTCCTGTTTTCTTTTAGGTCCTCTTTAGGTAATGGAAGGAGGCTGTAAAGTCTCCCCAAAGCCTTCTCTTCTCTAAATAGAAGAACCTCAACTCCCTCAGCCTGTCTTCAGAGGAGAGGTGTTCCAGCCGTTTGATCATCCTCAACTTCTCTCACACCTGAACTGTAAGTACCCTGTTTGGTGACCCATCGCATGATCTTAGGAAACACAAAGTTCTTTCATGTTTGGACCAGCAGAAATCCACCGTAAGCAGTACTGAATTGTACATCGCTGGAGCCAACCCCTGCATAATTTCCCATTCATTGGCTAATCAAGGGCCAGTAAGCCTTAGAGACTACATTCTGTGGAGCACTACCAGCTGAACTACCATATTGCTACTAACCACTACTAAATGTAGTTGCCATGGTGTAAATTTCAATCAAAACATGAGCTCTCTCCTGAGAAGCTATTCTATGTCATGATGGATTTAGATAAGACTTTAGATAAGACTTTTTATTGTTACTCCACATTTGCACCCGCATCTATTCTCCACATACTTACCTGTTTCTCCCAAATGGTTAATACCTTCTTGACCTATCTTACCAGGATGTTTTGTATTGGAACTGTAAAACCTCATCACACAATCCTTATAAGGGCTGTAAGAACGACTGAGAAATATGATTCTATATTCAGCTTCTTTTCTACAAAGTACTATTTCTGTCATAACGCATACACCAGGCCTCATCATGTATGCCTTTAAATGATGCATATTTCTAACACCCGATTATAACAATGGTGGTGAAAACATACGAAAGAATATGGCAAAGTTCAAGAGGTCTATATGAGCAATCATTGGTTACTAGTGCAAATATAAACAGCTCAGCTGTCAACACAAACACAAGTCTCTGCATGAGATTTTTAATGATTTAATTATGGATAAGTGTTAGAAATCAAACAATAAAACCACACAAAAAAGTATCCTAACAGCAAAAGTCATTGCAAGGTCCGATTTGTTTTTTTAGTTCTCATCTCCAAACCACCCAGGGAACATATCGCATGCTGTAAGAAGGACACAGATTCATAAACTGATGAGGGTTTCTTACCGCAACTGTAGTCCTTTGTTTGTCCGGGTACCACCAAGTTGGTAAACCTTTGCGGTCTCTACCACACCAGTTATTTCAGCAACCTATACGCAAAAGAAAGGATGAAAGAGGGTTTTTGTGCATGTGTTCCTAGAACATATCTGACATATTTAAGCCTTTTCACTAGACATCAAAAACCTTATTCTAATTAACCATTCTAACTACATCAAAGAAAGCAGGACTCTTCAGTGTACATTATCAAGTACTCCATTAGTTCATCATGTATCACCTTCGAGTTGGAAAACTCTATAAAAAGCTTGATGCATTTTTGTATCTTTTCAGTCTAACCCCTAGCCAAGTGATGTGCACCTTCCTGTTTTCTTTAAATTAAACTAGACTAGGGTTAATTGAATGTCCCAAATGAAATACAGCTTAGCTATCCACATACTAAATGCAGCCCTTCTGGGGACCATTTTAATGCAATTTTAGACAATATTATTGTATCCTATGATTGTGCTGTTAGAGCAATGAAGCAGAAAAACAAAACTGTGCTCTAAATCACCTTCTCTTCTGAAGCTCACTGATGTACTAGAAACCCTTTGTAAAGTGAGAACTGAGACCACACAGTAACTTGGGAATATTCCCAGAAACAAGGAATCACTCTTACTCATCCGTGCTTGGTCAAAGCAGAGTCCTGAACTCTAGTTTGCAATACAAATGAAGAGACAAGACAGCATGAACCAAAGCTGAAAGAACAGGCTTTGTTAGTACTCCACGCTCATATGATACACCCACACCTTGTCATCAATTAGTTTGATTTAAAGGTGAAAATTTGGAAACAGTTTATTGGCCTAACTGGTCCCATTGATTTATTTGCCTTTAAAGCAGTCTCCTCCATTCCTCTAGCACCAATTATGCTTTCTGGTTATAAACTTTTTTTTTTTACATTAACCACCCAAACAACTACAGGTACCACAGTTTATACTAAGCTGCAAATACTGTATTACAGAAAAAAAACTAAATCCTTTGGAACTAAACTCACCCGATAAACAGGTTTGCTGTTGTGATTTCCAATACCAATCCGGACAAAGCAACCAGTGACCGTCTTGGCAAAGAAGGGCATATGACACCAGCGTTCCAGCTTGTGTCGTGATAACCGTACTCGGTTCAGTTCTTCAGGCAAGGACACGGGCTGAGATTTAGGAGGAATTTCTTCTTTCCTGATTTGGGAAAGTTGAGAAGAAAAAAGGATGATTCTGTCTCTATTTTTTCATGAAAAAAGGGGCTGTCCTGGTTTCAGTTAGGACAGAGTTATTTTTCCTCCTAGTAGCTGGTAGGGTGCTATGTTTTGGATTAGGATGAGAAGAGTGCTGATAACATGCTGATGTTTTAATTGCTGCAGAGCAATGCTTACACTAAGCTAAAGACTTTTCAGCTTCTCACTGTACCCCCAACCTGCCCGCTGGCAGGACAGAGCAAGAGCTGGGAGGGGACAGACCCATGACAGCTGACCCAAACTGGCCAAAGGGGTATTCCATACCATCTGACAGCATGCTGAACAATATATAGGGGTGGCTAGCCGGGGTGGGGGGCCGGCTGCTCGGGGTTGGGCTGGGCATCGGCCAGCGGATGGTGAGCAATTGCATTGTGCATCACTTGTTTGTACATATTATTATTATTTTCTATCTTAATAAACTGTCTTTATCTCAACCCATAGGCTTCACTTTCCCATTTCTCTCCCCCCATCCCAGAGAGGGAGGGTGAGCGAACTGTGTGGTGTTTAGCTGCCGGCCGGGTTAAACCACAACAGGGGCCCCGAGCGAGATGCAGCCTAAATTCTACCTAATAACATTACTAGTAAAAGAAGTGATTCATCACACACTAGTTGACCACAGATATATGAATCTTGCATTAAACCTTTCTTAAGGAATGCTAAGTCCTATTGACAAGACTTGTTACCTGCTACTTCTGCTACCACAAAACAGACTCATGCACCAAGACAGCTTAAAGGCTAGGATTTCAAAATAAGTCAGCGTATTTTTCTCATCTGCTAACGTGCCAAGGTTCTGTAGCTGCTGAACCATAGGACTAAACAAATCTGTAAACAGCTGTGGTGGTTTGACCATGTTAGGCAACTGAACACCACAACTGCTCTCTCACTCCTCCTCCTCAGATGAGGAGGGAAAGAAGTAAAGGAGAAAAAAACAACTCATGGGTTGAGATAAGGATAATTTTAATAAAGAGAAAAATATATTATTAAAGAAACATTAGTATTAATTAAACAATTCAACTAAAGGGAAAAAAGGGAAAGGGGAAGAGGAAGGGGAAAGGGAAAAACAAAACAAAACAAGTAAAGGCTATGTGGAAGTGCAGAGGAAAAAAAATTACTCTCTACTTCCCACAAATAAGCGATGCTTGACCACGTCCTTGAAGCAGGGCCTCAATGCACGTAACCGGTGTTCGGGAGGAGGACATGTTTTTGCGATGAGAGCCCACCCCACCCCTCTTCTGCCTTTTTCCACCTTTTATTGCCGAGTGTGACATCATATGGTATGGAATATCCCTTTGGTTTGGGTTAGCTGCCCTGGTGATGTTTCTCACTTTTTTGCCCACCCCCAGGAGGGCTAGAGAAGGTCCTGATGCTGTGCCAGCACTGCTCAGCAGCAGACACAACACCAGTGTGATATCACTGCTGTTTTAGCCACAAGTGCAGAGCGTAGCGCTGTATGGGCTGCTGCAGAGAAAGTTAACCTCCCAGCCAGACCCAGTACAACAGCATAAATGGGGCTCAAGGCAACAACTTAGATGCACTGCTCTGCTCCCAAGTAATTCTCTAAAGCAGTATGTACCTACGTAAGGTGATTACTTGTGTTTATGAACACACACAATAATCACAGTCCAGAATTTACTACTTACTCTTCTTCTTCATCAGAAGATGAGGATCTGGATGAGCGATCACTTTTCTCACTAGACTTGTCATCCTCTTCCTCCTCTTCATCATCAGAGTATACTTCACTAGTTTTTAATGGCTGTTTTTTTGCAAGCAGTTCAGCTGGGGAAGAGAGGAGAGAGAACAAGGAAAAGCAAGCTGTGATTTTTATTTTTAACGAAAGCTTTCTTTCAGAGATGAAACCTCATGGATTAAAAACGTTTAGAAAGCAACAGTACAACAGAAAGCTGTTAGTTTTGCATTTGATATAAGTGCCACATGATTAAAGCCACTTGTAGGCTAAGAATGCCATTGTATATACTCAGACTGAGAAACTAAAATAATTTAAACGCATCTTAAATCTCAGTTATATTTATCTTCAGCCTCCCCACTCGACTGCATGTGCCATACAAGATAGGCTAAGAATTGAATACATACATGTTAAAACTGTCATGATAATACAATTTGTTATTTTGCACCAAAAAAAAACCTATCATATTTGGGGTAGACCACAATTAAAATCCATCAAGTAAAACAAAAAAGGCTACATTAGAAGTCCATGGCAAGAAGGACAAGATGATGTGCCTGTAATAAGCAAATGTATACAAGATAGCACAAGTACAAAAAATATGGTTTGGATTATTCAGAGACTAAACAACAGAAGCTAAGCAACCAATTCAAATACATGAAGTAGACATTATTTAGTAAGTGACATTCAGTGGACTACTAAGAAAGTTTGCTTTGTTCTGAGACCATTCTGCATGTGGGAAAAAATATAAAGAGCCAAAGGTGCCAAGTAATTTCTCAGGTGATTATGTTGGTCAAAAGACCAAGGAAGACGCAGAGAAGGAGTTCATTCATCCAAGATGCAGGCTTGCTGCATTAGTTAGAAATTAGATAGTAGCACTCAAAATATTGTAATGAGGTCTCAATAATTTATAGTTTCAGCAACAAGACTTCATACCTGTTCTGTTCTTCCTTTTCTCTCTTTCTGCTTTTAGCTCTTCCATTGCCTGAGACTTCTTGTCTAGTTTCTCATCTCGCTTTGATCGCCGCTCTTTGTTATGTGACATGACCTAAAAACATGCACAGAAAATCACTCCACATTGAAGTGCAGTAATTAAAAAAAATTGTTTGTTTACAGACCTCGAAAACTTAAAATGAAAAATAACAACAAACTCAATTTTAAAGTTGTGGGTTTTTTTTTTTGAAATTCGTTTTTTCATAGTCTAGAGAAAGGGAAACTGATCTGAAGCATATTTCTTCTTTATACTTTGTATCAAAAATAATTAACATTAATTCTTCAACATTTCTGCCACCAACTTTTAGTCTCCAAACTCCTCCTTAAGATAACATAAGAAGACTAGAGAAATAAAATAGAACTAATTCTGCAACTAATAAATCATGAAGAAAAACTGGATAAATGTTAGTCTCACCAACTACTACTTCTGCAAGGCCAATGCACTTGTTTTGTCTTCAGTAAAGACAAAAGATTTGTTAAAAGTACTAAAATCAGAAATAATGTAACTCTTCTAATATTTTCCACTTCTTACAGGTTTGTCAAGAAAAGCAAGTAACACAGAGTGCAGCTTCTACAATAACTATAAAATACAGTCATTTAAGTCAAGTCATTTATGTAAGGTACTGTAAAAAAAACCCTGCATACAATGGTTTTATATTTATGTATGTATGAGTGAGTATGTGTGAGTATGTGTGCACACACTCTACATATTATGTAGATATATATATATAGACTATATATGTGTACATACATATGCACATAACATATGCAGAGTTGAGAGGTGCCCAAAGATGAGACTCATTGCACTTAATATGTGCCTGAAGGAAAACTCATCTTACCTAGCTTTATTTAGGTGTTAAATGCCTATTTCACTAGAAAATAGTGTAGGCTGAATTACCCTCTAGAGATGTCCTCCTCTGTTGCACAGACAGACAAGTGACAGGTGTAAACAACTAGTTCATAGATTGCAAGTTAAGCAAGATGAATCCTATCCTATTCTGGGAGCGTAACTGCCCAGACTTTGTAAGTTAAGGGTGGGACCTTAACTTAGAAACTCAGCTATGTGAAAGTATAGTTCAATTACACAGGCCTCACACCCCAGGAAAACAAACAAACAAACACACACATACAAACAGGTATTGTCCTCTTTATGCTAGAGATGGAAAAAACTATAGAATTACTTCTGTTCCTCTTAACATTCAAGCTTTGCCTTCACACATCATTTAAAAAGCTGAGAAGTTTCTGGCCTGCACTCTCAAACTTCGACTTGTAGAAAAGACAGCATATGAAAAGTTTCAGACTGCATGATAGGTCTTGTCCCAGAAACTACAGATGTTGCCACCACTTTTTCTTTGTTTTGTGTTTTCCATTAAAAGGAGTTACAAGTGCATTCCACAGCAGGACAAAGATGTTAATATATTTTAAAATCAACTGAAAGGCTAAAGATAGCTAAGCACCTAAATGAACCAAATTCTGACCTGCTTACCTTGCTGTTTGACATTAAGGCAGGGGCAAGGAGAGGCAGCATCCCATCCCCTGCTGCCGAGGGAACAGTTTATTACTATGTACAGTTTCATTTCCTACCTGGGATTCTTGTATCTGTGTGAGTTTTTTCTTCTCCTGCTCTTCCTCTTGCTTTTTCTTTTTCTCTTTCTTTTCTTTCTTTTTTGCCGTTTTTAGTTTCTTCTTGATTTCAAACCTATTAGCAGATATTTGAAACGAAGAGTGCATGAGAGAATGTTCCTGAGTGAGTAAAGTACCACTCAGATGTGAAAAGCTTATGCTACCTTATGTGGTTAGTAAACCTCAAGGAACAGTTCCACTGCTAGGAATGCTAGTTTTTATGCTGTTTCCCATTCCCCATCCCTATCTCCTCCCTTCCTTAAGAAAAATAAGATAAAGAGAAGCTGACCACAGAAAGGTGCAGGCTTACAGAAGGTGAGGGCTAACCTGAAGGGCTGGGAAGATCACATACTAACAGAATCCCCAGAAATCAACCCTTACTTCATATTCGCCAGAAGAACGATCACTGCATGCTGCCTCCAATTATTAAAACAATTGGCTATTTCATGTAATTTGAATCTTAACAGTTAAAAACTCAGTTCTTTAAAACAACCACTATCATGCTAACTTTTTCCTTCTGAAACCTGCCCTTTCTACTGGCACTGGTCTGAATAAGAAAAAGAAGTCATGAGTCCTTCAGCTGCTACAGCACATTCCATCAGGCTCAGGAAGTTTCTGCGGTTTAAGCATCTCTATTTCTACCTTCTCTAAACGTGTCATCCTGAAATCTCATTTTCAGCCACTGTATTCAGAAAAGTACTGATTCCACTGGAACCATCCTTTGACAAATTCTACTGCAGCATGGATGTGATGTTGCTTTAGTGAAGTGTGCATGTGAACTAACAAGCAAAAAAAAAAAAAACAAACAAACGCAAACAAAAACCACTTATCTTCCAGTAACGCTAATTTCATGTGTTATCCACATGCACATTACATGGTCCATTCCTTTCAGTCCTTCACAACTGGATTTTGTAGACAAACTGAAGTGCCAGATGAGCTTGTTGCCTTTTTATGCCTTAAACATGAAGCATAACACACAAGGCACATGCATCGTAGCACATGCAACGTCTGCTGTAATCCCAATAAACACTCCCAGGAAGACATAAATATAGGCAGCATTTTAAAAGACTCAACTTATCATAAAAAGTGAAATTGCTGTCCTTCGCAGCCTCCACTTACTTCTACCTGCCAACTCCTTTACACAGAACAGGACAAACTTGTTTAAGATTAAATCAGAAACTCAAGCTTAAATTGTTTAGCTCGTTTGCATCAAGTATTCTCCAGCAGTCATTTTAAAACCAAAATATTCTGTTACCATGGACCTATGAATGAAAACCAGAAAAGTGGTGGCCTTCTACCTGATCTAAGTACACTCTTTCACCTATTTTAATCCCTTTGAGGAGGACAGCAGACTAGAGAAGACACTGAAAGTAGTATTAAAAACACATTCAGCCAGTGCTCTAGCTTTGGCTTAGACAAATGAGTAGTTGATTTTACTGGCTTGATTCACACAACAGATGTTAGTCATCTAGAGAAATTTCTCACTGACTAATAGGGAAGAGAAAAGACATTGAAAAAGAAAGAAATTGGACAAAACTTGCCCCATGTTCACCAAATCTTTTGTTAGATATACGGGGAGGAAAAAATACTACAAGGAAATTGCCTGACAGGGCAATATTATAGTAACAAATAAAACTACAACACCTATGGTAGAAGTCCACAAATGACCCCTTGAATATGATGTCCAACACCACTCATTGTTCTTTCAACATCCCTCTCTTTTCTATTAGTCTTCCAACCAATTTCACATCCATAAAGAGGTAAACCCTAAAACTGTTCCATGCTTCACCACTGTCTTTTGAAAAATTGCCGAAGCTCTTATGCACCGTATGCTTTGTCTGTTTCTAAAGTATCAGCATGTGATGGCCAATACAGAAAAGACAGAGGAGAAAGCAGTCTTACTGACTCTGTCTGGCACCTAGTGTCTAAAATGGTATATACATCTAGAACAGTAGTTGGCAACCACACCCACTCAACACCTAGGAAATTTCCAGAAACGGACATTTCCAAGAACATGCAGGATTTCTGTTATACATTTCTAAACTAGCCTTAAGGACAATCGATGTGAAGATCTACCATGAAAAATAGTTTGTTTTAGTGTGCTAATACTTGGACCTCAAACACGAGTGCCCAGTCAGCACAGTCTCCATACAGAAAAGTCCAGATTAAGAATAAAGAAAAGCTATCTGTAGATAAATAGAACAAGCATTTAGCTGAAGAATATTTATCCTAAAACACTGGACACTTCCATCTCAGTTTCCTATACAGCAATAACTATGAAAAACAATGTTGGGAACAGCAAATTCACGTGAACACACACAAAGTTTCTTTGCTTTACAATTTGACATTATGCAAAAGTTAGTCAGACTTCACTGCTTGCAGTCTGATGTACTGTCTAGCTGTTTTCCCCATTTTTCTGCCCCCTCCCCATTTAAGAAAAAAACAACCAACACTTAAATAGGCTGTCTGCAAGTCACAGAAACAGTAGGTTGAGTTAGCGTTCCATGTCTACTTCATAAAAATGAAAAAAATACATGTTTTGTACAATATGAAATACATAGAATACATTATAAATCACTGTTAACGTGCTGGATTTAGTTTCAACAGTTTAACTGAGCAGTGCACTGCAAAGGGTTTAATTCAGAGCTGTTTACAGTACACCTTGTATGAGTTTGTTATCAAATATCGACATAAATTTACCTTCTCTTTAGCACTTCTCTCTTCTCTATCCGATTAAACAGTTCCTGCTCTCTCTCCTTTTCTGTCATTTGTTCCAATCGAGCCCGGTCTTCTTCATCTCCCATAAGATCTTCTCCATAGCCATCATGGAACTCCTCATCTTCAGATGAAGAATCTGAATCCGAGCTAGATGAGGAGCTGTTGCTTTCTGAGTCAGACACCTCTCCTAAAACACAAAGTCACAAGACAGTGAAATTTAGCTGGGGCAAAGGCCAACCACTTCAGCGTAGCATGTTAGTAAAGGGTATTGAGAATGAATTCTGTACTTGTCTTTCACTATCCTAAAAGTACACATATCATGAAAATTAATCCTACAAAATACTTTAGTACTGAAAGACGTAGCTGCTACAAAAAATAATGAAACAAGTAGTACTACAGGTGAACACAAAATGTTAAGTAAAAATTCTTAGTAGAACAAGAAGATCCTAGGAGCTCTTTTGATTAGGGTTAGGGTCTGGAGGTTAGATTTCTATGCCTACATACTTGCATCACTTAGCAATTGTTTGGACACCCGTAATTTTTAAGTGTGCATGCACACCTCAAATGCCACTACAAAACACCACCAATATTCCTTATTTTGTAGCAACGTGAGGAACCAAAATTTCTCATTTGAAGACTGCAACGATATGAATTGCTGCATCACAAGATGAAGTTAAAACACACTACCCTCGTAACTGACAAAGTCACGATGCTAGCTCCATCACTCTAACAAGCCCTCCCCATTTACACACAGAACAGCTGAGTCCCCAGCAATATTGGGTAACGCTATCTTTAAACTTGATCCAAGTCCAAACACTTTGATTATGTCACCTAATCAACCACATTACATCAAATCCCAAAAGCAAACAGATAGGAGAATTCTTTCCTCTGCTTTCATTCAAGCCTCAGTATTTCTGGAAACTTCCTGCTTTGTAACCTTACTCTGTCAACAGCTTTGATTGCATGTACTTGTAGGTATAGGTTCAGTCACATCATACTAATACACTTCAGAAAGCATGTGAATAAACTTAGTCTTAACTTTGTTTTTTAGTATCAACTGAAATCGTAACTAACCACCTGCAAACCGTCATAGCCACGATAAAAACATGAAAGAACACAGGAAATCTGCCTAGCACAGGAACAGATTCAGCAGTCATGTAAAAGAATCTGACACTTACAGTCATGATTTCTCTTCTTCAATTTCAGTATAAACGTGCAAGTATTCCGATTCAGAGAAAACATAAGATAAGCTCTTATTTGCATTATGTAACACTATACACCTTTCTCCTCGTTGTCACAATAATTTTGGGAAGACAAAATACATCAATCAGAAGAAAATGCTACCTGAACTACAGATGGTACAAGCTTTAAAGAAGAAGAGAGTTCTCCAGGCGAAAGTCAAGTAATCAACGATGTACATTCTTCAGTTGAAGCAGTATTTAGCAGTGCATTTTTAATGGTGTACTTACAGCAATGCAATGTGGAATTACAGTATATATACTTCAAGCCATGGCAAGTTCAAGTCATTCAGACTACCAGTAACACAAAGAAAGCTCTCTGAAGGTAGTCTTTAACATAACCATTTAATTTTACTCTTCAGTGTGTGCAAAGAAGTAACTTCACTTGGAATTACGCTCTAAGTAGGTGCAGAGGTGTTATCTTACCCTCTTCAGGTGCTGAGCTCTCAGCTGAGCTGTCTTTATCTGAGCTGCCCGAAGAGGCAGCTTTGTTTGTCTGTTTCTTCATTGCTCCTTTCTTCTCTGCTTTACCCGCTTTTCCCTTTTTCTTATTTTTAGAACCTCCAACAGTCCACTGCAAGAAAAAAAAAAAAAGAGAGATCATGAGACAGGACTATCAACTCTTCCCTCCCTCCCCAAAAACACTGGAGTAAAAATGACTGAGAACCAGTCTGGTATCTGACAGCAACAAATCAATCACATATAAAGGAAAAAAGAAGCCAACAGGTAACTTATTAAATGAAAGCATTTTATGGTGGCTTTTTGTTGGTGTGTTTTGGTTTTGATTTTTTAAAATAAGTTATCCTTGCAACCCAAAAGTTGGCAGAAGAGTCCTTTTGAAAACAATGAAGGCTTCAGAGTTCAGTCTATAATATTGACCAGGGAAAGAAATTACTGAAAACATTTTCCTAAAGAAAGCAAATAATAGGAGTCTAACTGTATCTATAAAGGCTATCATCAGTTAAATACTATGAAATGAAGAAGCAACAAATGTGTTTCCAGAATTAGTTCATCGAAGGGCAAGATTTAGATCACATGAACGCACACCAATTACATGGTTTTTCAGAAATCTCAGTTTTGGCAGGAGTTCACAGTACCTGTGTAATTTTTAATGCAAACCAGTAGTACACTCACTCAGACTGTACTGCCAACTTCTGCACCTTATGTACAGTGCACAAGTCACAATCCAATCAGAATCACAGTCAAAAAAAACCACAAGTGTCTAGGCTTAATTTTAATTTTGTCTTAACATCAAATCTTCAATTTAGGCTGCAGTTTCCAAGTTCAGAGCTTATGCCAGCACATATGCACAGGCATCAACTTTAAACACCAGAGTCCTAAGAGAAGAGGCAGTATTCAGTTTACCATGAGATTACTTGTTACATTTTTGTATTGTCCTAACCACCTGGGTAAAGCCAGAAGGTAACAGAAGCAGTAAGGACCATCTATGCACGATTTTAAGGCTTTACAGTATTTTGCACCTCACTACTTCTAGAAATTCTTCTAGAGGGAATCTAGATTCCCTTCTTCGGGGATAAGATATATTTATTCTGAAATGAACTAGTTTGAATGTTATCTTCTTCATACCTGCATATTACTCTCATCCTTCGTGCACATCATCTGTTCAAGCAGGCAGTCTACCCAACACCTCAAGAAAGTAATTAAAAAAATCCTAATTCAAATAAGCAAAGACTCTTTTGCAAAACTGAGATCTTGCGCGAAGAATAGTTTAGTTAAAAGAAATTCTTTACATTTGACCTCTGTTGCATACAAACTTCAGGCTCCATCACATTTGACTACTACTTCTGTCTGAAGAGGTACCACCTTTAGATTGTTTTGAACCTCGGGGTTCTCCAAATGAAACTCAACCTAGCAGTCAGAAGCTACTACCTCATCTCTTAGTACCCTTAGAATTTCCTAGCTTTTGATTACAGTCACAACTGGCTTTGTACCTTCCATATTAGTGCTCACTTCATCATCATCTATAAGTGTCAGCTGTGCATTCAAATTTATCTGCCAAAGAGCAGGCAGTTCTCTTTTCTGCAGTAAGGTAGCTCTGAAAAGAGGTACCTTACTGCAGAAAAGAAAGGTAGCTCTTTTCAGAGCTACCTAGTGGTGAGCCTTTGATTGCAACCTGTTCCCCGATCCATTATGCTCTACAGGACAGGTGAGAAACTCTGCTCACAAAGCATCTAGCTTTATATCAGCCTGAGCTTGCATTTAAGTCTTTATTCCCTCCCATATTCAGGTTTCACTTTTTGGTGTTCCAGTGCTGCTGCTAGCTTCCCCGTTTTGCCAATAATTCTCCTGGTCTACCATGCCCAAGTAAATCAATGAAGACCAAGCCTATATACAGTGTGGATATGCTCAGATCCCAACACCACGGAATCAACTCCTAGGACTAGGATAAGTGAATTTTGACTATTAGTTCAACAGCTTACTTACTGTTAGCAGACCAATGAAAACACAAGAGTGAGAAAGCGAGACCAAGTATTCACTAGGGAGGAGCAGAGCCCTCTGAACAAGGGATGCAGAGGTGCTTCCTTCCCAGAGCTCCGTCACTTTTTAGTGTTCCAACACTGAATTACAGCTTGCTGTTTAGCAAGAAAAAATAGAAGCACAGAGAAAGCCATACTATATGCACACAGTTATATCAAGACCTTGAGAGGTCACGCTGAGATGAAAGAAGTTCAGATCAGATGGAAACAGCAGGACTTCAGTAGTTAAGAAAACGTTTAATAGCTGTAGATACACGCATTGCAGAGTGCTGTTCTGAGCCTTCGACTCACAAGCAGGCTTGTGGAGAGAGCTCAGGGCCTGAGAGATGGAACTGCAGAGAAAACTTGGTGTCAACTTCTGAGCAACATCAAGAAATCTGTCCTCACCTAGGAATTTTCACTTTGGTTTCTATTAGACCCTGGAGATTACACTATCTTGCTGTGCAAGTGACCTCTGCATCTTCCAAGTGACAATAACCGGTTGTCACCTGCCAGCTTCAGTGCTGCCATAAAGCCAAGTTCTTCCTCAACTGCCTCAGGTGCTTCAGGGGCTTTTCAGCTACCCCAGTCTCTCAAGAACATCTGATTATTCTTGCAACCACCACAGGACAAAAAGGAGGATTGATCAAAACTTGAGGGCAAATAAATCATCTAAACAAGGACATACGCAGTGCAAGGGCTCTTTTAGGCTCACAGTTTGCTCTGCAGGCTCAGGGACCTTAAGTTGTCATTTGGACACTGAATGGCCACTCAGTGTTATTCAGTGTGGGACTAGCCAACATCAAGTTTCTTCTTACATCAGAGGAAAAGATAGCTAAGTTTAGCAGGACAGGGAGAAAAATAAATAATAATAAAAAGAAAAAAGCAATACTGGAAAGCCATGAGTTGCTTGGCAGCTTGCAGCCCAAACCAAAGTCCTTAGCCCCTTCCTCATGCTCTAGGCACACCTGCAGAGATAAGAAAGGCAGCTGCATGTTCACATGTAACATCAAGTAAAAATGCACTCTGAGTTAAGAGCACTATTTGGTTGCTCTGCTTCTCTTCCCTCCATCTCAAACAGCAAACAGTAACCATAGTTTCCAAAAATCTGTCCTCTGCTGCAGCTTCTCCAGGTTCCTTCTTCCATGCTTCAATCAGGCAGAGCCAAGTCAACGCTTCTCACATGCTGTCCACAGCCATGCCTCTTTGCACTGCCCCTCTGTTCACCACTGCCTCCATGACCACCAGCTGGAACCCTCCATGGTTCCAGATGCAGCAAGTCCATAAACCCAGGCAGAAGTGTGCTGTAACATTGCTTTCTGCTTGTTGTTCAGTACAACTCAACAATAGAACATTATGGCTCAGTCACAGGAAGCAGTCAGAAAACATTTCAATTTCTCCTCCTGCTTCAAAGGTTCACAGTGCTAATCACTCACATATTTCCCCAAGTTGTCCAAGTTAAGCCACAGTACCCAGAACAGACTGCCAACAACAAAATGCCATCAGAAATCAGCCGGATTTAGAAGTTAGCTTCTACAAAAGCAACTACACAAGATGACTGAAGAAAATCATTTATAGTTCAGCAAACCCAGAACACATTTCCACTAGGGAGATGAAATGAGATCGAGGTGAGGGAAAAAAAAAGGGAGCTCTGACAGTACAGTAGCCTGAATGCAGTAGTACTTTTGCTGATGCTGCTCAGATAGTCACTATTCTCTTCTGTTCACACAGTACCCAAATGTATTATCCACTGAAATTTCCTTTTGCAAGTAGGTATTCTCCCTGCTTTTTACATCAAACTGAGCAGAGGTGCACAACCAAGGTCAACAGCCCATTCTTGCCCTATCTTTCCTTCCTGGATACGTCTTTCATAAAGAAAAGGCAAATTATAAGCCCTAACTTCAAAATGAAACAGATCCCTCACCAACATGTTTCTTTCCTAGGCCAGATAAACTTATATGCCATGACAACACAACGGCTTATATGTGAAAAAGTACCTAGCGTTAGCCCAGCTTACAAACTGTCATCTGTTCTTCTCCATTAATACCTGAGGAAAAAAAAAGGCAGTCCTCCATGCAAATCAAACTGCATTTCCAGCCTGCAGACAACAGCAGGCAGAGGAGATGTTATGATACAGCAGCATTTATTGTCTTCAGGGTTTCTCAAAGCTGGGAGAACTCTGGAGAATTCCAAGAACTACAAGGAAGAAAATGCTCTGTGCAACTATTGTTAAAACCAAAGCGTGAATAGAAATTCCTTGTTACTTTTCTTGCCTTTCAGTCTGCACCTGTCATTCAGGGGGCCTCAAACAACTCCACAATGACAACAGTCCAGCAATTAGGAAACTTAAAGGGCTGAGTTAGGCAGGGAGAGGAGACTTGAGATGTCAACACCAAAAGGAAAACAAGACACAAGCAGGCAGAGAAAAGATGTTCTCAAGTCACAGAAGAGGTTTCGCCAGGAACTGGCTGAACGAAGGTTTCAGAGGTCACAAACCGCTTGGTCCTCTCCTACTGTCTGAACATAACTCAAATCAATTCACAAAAAGGTAACTGAGAAAAAAATGTACACTTAATGGGTTTAATATAAATTAAGCTGCAAGATAACATTTACTCTAGAATTATTTTGAGACATCCATGTATTGCAAAACATGGAGACCTATTGAATAACAGCGTGGAGACAGTAGACACCAAATGCTAATGAAGAAACACATAACACAATCAAAACAAACCTGAGGATACTACCAGCTGTAAAAACTCACAAAGTTTTATTTTAGAAGCCTGGACCAAACAGCTGGAGATGGTGACAGCCATAAAATAGTTGGCCAATATATGGCTTGCACGACTGTCACTGAGCTACCATCATCCAGACCAAAAAAAGCTTTATCACTGCTCTAGATATAAGACAATGCCTCATGAATGGATTGTTTTCAGCAAAAGTTGCGTTCTTGGTACAAAATAAGAAGTTCCCTCTATGAAAGTTAAATAAATAAAATCACATATCCAATTCCAATAGCTACGTGAGCCTGTATCTGGAGCACCCTGCTCCACCTCAGAGCTCTCGCAGACTCTGATACCCTGTAATCTACATCCCCAGAAGTTATTCCCTCACTAGCTTGCGATTTGAAGTTCCTTGCAGACCAAACTTTATACCTATTTCGTTCCCAGCTGGTTTACATTACTTCTGCATGTATGCTAGCCTCCATACAATTAGTCCGCACTATCCAGATTTGCACTTGCACATTTTGGGATGTGTGTATGTGTGTGTGCTAACAGCAGCACCTCCCTCTTCAAGGGAAGCTTTATTATTGCCCATGTTAACAGCTAAAGGAAGCTGTCTCCAAGGAAATCAAAATTACAAAGCATGCAGTCTGTACACTTGTGTACAGGAAGATTAAACACACACTGCTTCAAATTCTTTAAGCTTGAAAAATGTACGTATGGCAAAAACCCCACAAGCCTAGAGAACCCACTCAGTCTTGGAGGCCTACTTAAGCAGTGTTATGAAATAAAAGCACACAGGGAAGACATTTAGTGCAGTAATCTCTACAAACCCACAAAAGACACCCCCAAAACAGAAGGAATGCATGTAGCTTTCTGCTAATCTGTGGTTTACCAAAGTGCTTAAACTTGAAATGCAGAAAGTAGATCTAAATTTTCAACTCCTTTCCTAGTAATAGAGGCACAAAGCCTCCTCCAGGCAGACTGCTATTCAGGTCTGACTTACTGTCTGTACAAACTCTATTCACTGTTTCCTCTGTCCCATAGCTCTTGACAAATCTTCGGCCATGCCACCTCCTCCTGAATCCGCACATTTGCAAATAAAGGCCTAAAACCAAGTTAAACTCCAGCCTAGTAACAAGCATTTGTGATCTAACTTTTCATGTCCCGGAGGTATTTTCTGCTATCACCCTACATCTGTTAAAAGGCACAGACAAACCCTTCGCTACATTAGAATGAGTGTGGAAGAACGCAGTCTTATACCAGCATTGCCACAACAAACCTTGCAGGAGAAAGAGCATTGCTGCTTTCTGTCTAATCTACACTGATGTTAGCAAAGCTGTTTCAACGGTCATCCAGGCTTCACTGCACAACAGAGAGGATCCTCTTACTGTGAGCGACACTGCTGGGATAAAAACAAGAACAAGAACCCAGAATTAGCCTACCATGGCTGAGGAATACCATCCACACAGTGTCTTCAAGACTCCATGAGGGTAGCTTGCCGACACACATGCCTGTAGCGCAGTAGACCCAGCAGCAGTTTGGCTAGCACCGGACTGGTTACACATGGCAAGCTAACAAGCTGGGATAGGGGGCTCTGGGGTGGTCATGGCCACACGCTGCTCCACAGATAAAGGAGCAGTCTGACTCCACATCTGTGTCCACCTTAGTACACCTCTTTGGGAAGGTGGCGCTTCTTATTGCAATGGCCTGCAGTCATCGCTACTTATCTGTAGTCTGAACAGCGGTTCCGTCAGCGGGTCACGCCCGTTCCACAGACACACCAGAAGATGATTGGTACACATCTGCTACTTTGCTGACTGCAACTCACCTTCAGTCCCTTGGCTAGATAATTTGATTCAGAGTACACAGGTCTTTGAAATGTTACAGAACTCAGTATCTGCACCATGAACATGATGTGACCAAGAGATTTCACAGAAGTGCATTTGCACTAAAAAGCACAACACACGGTGATGCGGGTCTCACGAAATCCCTCGGGCACCATTGTATACATGGCATAATTTGTACAAGTTCTTACTCTGTAATTCCAAAAATGCATCATCTCTCTCTACACCATGTTCCCCCAAACTTTCCTCCCTACAGAAAAGCAAAACGCAGTGTTTAGCTTCTGAAGCAGAGATTTAGACTTCTTTCCTGTACGTGCAACATGCTGATTATCCCAGAACATTTCGTGCTTGCCAGGAACCACAAAGGATGCACATGCTACAATACCTGCATGGAAGCAAATGCATGATTAAGCATATTTGCCGAGGGCAACAATTTCCATGCTGTTGCCTCCACGTCCTCATCTTACAGGAAGTCCAGTAAAACCGTTTCAACTTTTAGACCCCTGCTCCTAACCCCCAAGATTGAGCAAACTTGAGATCAACCACAAGAATACTGAGCAAAACCAAGTCGTTCAAGCAGGAACACCAGGCGGGTAGTAAAGTGTAGGGACACACGCAACCAAGTGGCTGGAAGAACTGTCATAACCCAGTCTGTCTCACTCTGCTACGACAAGCAGCAGTTCAGAATGCGCATTTCAGGCACAGGAATAGAAGCTAGTGTCCTAATTACCTCTTCTCTAAACCTTTTCCTCTTGCTACATGGAAGTCAGAGAGAACAGTATCAGGAAGAAATGATACACAGACTAGAAAGTTTCAATTGCACACCATGCAGAGATACTATTGCATCCGCAAGGTCTGTGCATATAAAAATCAGATTTGACTTCAAAATCACATTTTCCTAGCAAATTCATGAAGACATACGTTGCCATACTCCACATTTAATGGAAAGGTGGACCTAATTTGTAGTTATATATGCTAAATATACATATAACTATTTATTTTTTCCACCTGTTTTCAGAGATAAATATGGTACAGAAGAGTTTATCATCAAGGTGATCTCTACACTCAAGTCTACATTTCCAGACAAGCTGGTCCCCAGGCAGCACGCTGTCAGATCAGAACACACAAAGTTTCAGGCTGAGTGGTCACCCAATAACACACCTAATGTCTATTGTCTGTTCATAATTTTCTCATCCCTTATGTCTGAAATACACACACTAGATACAACAGTTCCTATTATTTCTCTTTTTAAAAGGAGTGCTTGAAACAGAGATCAAACTGTATTTATTTCAGAAATGCCTCAGTAAGAATACTAAACCACTAAATGCACTAGAATGTGAGCATTCTTAACGTGTATTGGAAGAACTCTCGCCAGAATCTCAAATTCTCATCCATTCAACAGTTTATCGTTGGCTGACCCTGCACATCTTTGAGTTGCCACAATGAATAACTTTTGCGCATCAGAGGACAGGGGGAAGCAGCGCAGTTAAGTTTTTAAGAACAGATGGAGCAAGAGACCTCTACATAGTACAGATGTCTTTGCAAGCTCTCTGCAACACTACAAGATCTTTTTATTCAAATAGCTATGGGACCAGTTTGTCAGATCCTCTGTTTTAATACATCAATTTCAATTTTCGCTTATAGATGGAAGCGGAGGCTTTTAACCAGCTCTAGAACATAGCACCAGGAACAAATAATAAAAACAGATCTAGCAGATACACACTGCTGTGCAGTAAGTTGAGAAAATCCTGAAACAAAGTAATTCTAAACTCTTGCTTGCTTCACTTTCTTCAGGAACGCCCATAAAAACACACTGCTATGTTCAAATGGTCAGACAAGCTATTTCACAATACACTTTTGCTACTCAAAGTAGCAAAGCAGAACAGTTTTAACATTAAATAGTGCCACCTGCTTTCACCCTCCTCCTCTCCAAGGAAGGAAGCTCTCTCCCAAAGCCTAAACCCTCTTCCTTGAATTCAGAGTCCAGGTTCAGCAACTTCATTGTTACTTCAACCACAAACTTCACACAGGAAGAACACTAGTTTTAAGCAGACAGATCACCAAACCATTCAGACCTTACGAACACAGGATTAAACAGGCAGTCAACTTTTCTACAACCATCCCAACTATTTTGTGTGCAGTTGCAATTCTAAGCTTATTGGTTACAAGAAACCAAGAAGAATTTGAGTACATAACCTCTGGGCAAAATGGTTCTCTATCAGTTTCATCAATAGCTCGCCCCACTTTGTAACATCAGCAAGCCAAACATACTGCATGATACATCCATATCTTCCGTATTTCCAACACACAGATATAGTCCGACAAATAACCCATAGGAAGTTCACTGATAACATCACCTACTCACCTCATCATCACTGTCTGATGTCTCAGAGTCTGAAGATGCTGTTGGCTTGCTCACAGGTGGCTCCTTTTCTTCAGAGTCACTGCGTTTCCGTTTGGCCAATGACAAGAGCTCCTGGTGTGAAAAAACGTATGTTTATTTTAAAACATCGCTATTAGTTTTACTATTTCAGGTCAACACATATGTACCTTCTCTGATATTTGAGCACATCCCAGTAACACGATTATCCCCACTAACTAGAGAACAAAGTCTACCATGTTTCATAAATACATACACGCACAAAACTCTGTGCAATACAGTTGAACGTTATATAGCTTGTAATTTTCAAAAATCCTTTTAAAGAGAAAATGCTATTGCCATCGCTTTCTTGATATAAAGAAGATCAGACAACTTACTTCCAGGTCTGTGGCATTTATACACCACATTATTAGCTGATAATTAAAAAAAAACAACATTGTGCAGCGCTAACCCCAAAAAGCTAAATGCCACTAAGGAGTCTAGTACAATAAACACCTGAACAGTTTTCTTTCTTTCAAAAGACATTTGCAACTAGGAGATACTTTAAGTACCACCAAGATGTCATGGCTGATATATTTAGTAAGACCGTTCAACTCATTTTCACCATTCCTATATGCCACAGAACGCACTTAAAGCTTTGGATAGACACAGAGCGGGCATCAAGCACAAAGGCTGCGAAACTAAGTAGAGCTGTTCTCTAGGGGAAGCACCCTCAAAGACAACACGGGCCAGCAGAAATAGCTAAATGGCTCACAAATAACCTCATCATCTGCTGTTCACAGCTTGTTCAGATGATAGAGGGAGGCAGTAGTTTAAAGCAATCATTTCTGAAGCTGCATTACTGTCTCCGTAATCCATGACAAATAGTTTAGTCTTAAAAACATTGCTTTGGGGCTGATGAATCTTAGCTGTGAGGAGAAATAAAGCCACACCAACTTCTGCAGTCTTGGGAAAACAATACTAGCTTGGTCTGCATTAGTTTCAAAACTGGAAGATTACCTCCGCAGCAGAGGCATTTGAATTTAGTACCTCAAATGAGAACATAAACATTGCAGAAATTGATGGCCTCAGCTACTTACCAACAAAGAAATCTTCAGTTATTAATGGCACTTTACAAACTGTTTTCTGAAGAAGACATGTAACATCAACAGAACAGCGAGTGGCTCTCCTTAGGAAGTTCCTGATGTTTTCTACAATAATTTCCTAAAATTCCCCTCTCACAATTGACTTCAAGCATACTTGAACCCAGATTACTTTCCTGTATGATACCTTGGTGTTAATATTTACTGCTTTTATTCCAAAAGCAATTTGCCTTCTTTCTTTCTACCCTTGTTTTTTCTCTTTTCCAATATTCTACATGAGAAAGGCTCCTGCTCCTTTAGATTCAACCCACTCAGGTCACTAAGGAAAGCTGTCAAACATTTAACTTACAAGGGCCTCACTCAGCATGCTCTCCTCCTTAAATCACACCTCAAGAACATCACTGCTCTCCTACCCAGCCTTCATCCTTGCACGTACATCTGTTATAGTGGCTACAAACAACCCCAAACAACTCAGGTAGGGCTGCAGATGCATGCTCCCAGCTAGTAACACAACGGATACAGAACCACACAGCTATTCCACCACCACTCTGGGGCTAGCTCAGCTCCTCCTGTTTTCAGCTCGGGGGAAGCTACAGACCAAAGACACTCATGGCAAGAAGCTGGCGGCTCTAGAGGGATGCAAGGGGCAGGCTCTGCTCCAGTGTATTTGTATAACAGAGTGTACAGCTTGATTTTTTTAAGGCTCCAAGTTGCAAAAACATTTTTGAGTGCTTGTGGGTGGCTTTTTATTTTTACTTTTTCACAACACAGCAGCAGCTTCTCCATTAAGCACCCTGCATGTCCAGCATACACATTCCCTCAGCCATGCAGGCACACTTAACCAGCCAAACTTCTGCACAGCCCAGGCGGTGCCGCGTGAGCCCTGACGCCCTTATTTACCACACGCAGCACATCGCCAACCCCTGCCCCGCCGAGGGCTGGAGCCCTGGAGGGGATCACCCTGCACAGAGCGGGGGGGGCTCCTCCTTCTGCAGCCCCAGCACGGCGAGCCCCGTGCCGGACCCCCAGGACGTGCCTGCGGGGACCTCAGGGCGCCCCCAGCCGCACCTCCGGGCCGAACCCTCAGCCCTGGCCACGGGGAGAGCCCGAGGCACGGCCGGGGCTCACCGGGAGGCCCCCGGGCACCTTCTCGGACCTCCGGGCCCCCCCAAGGTCCCGCCCGGCAGCACGGGGCCCGGCCCCGCTGCCCTCAGCGCCGGGCCGGGGAGGGGCCGGAGGGGTCCCCCCATCGGGGCTTGGCCGCGACCGGGTCGGGAGGAGGAGGAGGAGGAGAAGGAAGAGGAGGAAGGGGGAGATGGCGGCGCCGAGCCCCGCGCGGCCCGGAGGGCCCAGGCCCGGGCCTCCCCGCGCACCTGGTCCAGGTTCTCCTCGCTGCCGCTGTCCTCAGTGTCGGAGTCGATGAGGACACGGCCTTTCCGCTTCTTCACCATGGCGGAGCCGGCTGCCCCCCTACCGCCCGCCCTCCCTCCCCGCCAACGGCGGCGGCGGCGGCGGCGGCGCGGCGCTGCGAGCGGCCCGGCCTGCCCCGCGCCGCCCGCCCGCCCGGGACACAAAGGGCACGGCGCATGCGCAGCGCGCCGGGGCGGGAAGCGGGGAGGGGCGGCCACCGCCCGCCGGTGGGGGGGGGGGGAACGGGACGGGGCCGGGCGGCTGAGGGGAGCTGAGGAGGGGACGGGCAGCGCCCCCCGCTCTGCCGCCAGTCTCAACCCCCGGGGTGTGGGGAGAGGCCGGGGGTGGGATCCGCGGCTCGGGGGCTCCCTCCCGGTGGCGGTGCTGAGGGGCGAAGCGCCGGGCACGACGCGGGGGGACCCCGGCCCGGCCGCCTGCCCCGCCCCGGCCGCACGGGGCAGCGGGGCCTGACCCGGAAGGAGTGAGGCGGCCGCGCCGAGCCGCGGCTGGGACAGCCGGGAGGGCTGCGCGGCCTGCTGGGCTCTGCTCTGTCGGCCCCTGTCGCGACAGATAGCGGGGAGGAGGCGTGCGGCACGACAGCGGGGAGGAAGAGGTGGGGAAGGGAAAGCAGCGAGCTGCCGGGAACCTGGGGCTGGGAGCTGGGCGCGGCCCTGGGCTGAGGGTCCGTGAGTGAGAGGAGCAGGGACAAGGCTGGGGTGACAATTAACAGTTCCTGGAGGGGCTGAATAAGCTGAATGGTCCGATACGGCACGCCTGTAATTTTCAATGGTTTTCTTTCTTTTCGTATGATTTCGTTCTTAAAAGCTCAGAGAAAGTGAACTGGCTTGACATGGTGTGGTTTGCCACAGAAGGAATCCTAAACCAGGCAGCTAGTCTGCCTAGTCTTGTGAGCAACAGGTAATAAATAGCCTCCCTTGGAGCACAGGGCGCCGAGGCTCTCCGCTATGAATCAGAGAATAACGGCGTGCTGTAGTGGTTCTTACCAGCAGTGGTGCAGAGATTTTTTTCAAAGCTTCATTTAAAAAATGAATATGCGATGCTTGTAAAACTCTAATTTTTGTCTTTCCTCTTTTTCATTGAAGGTGAAGATAAACTACAGTAACTACAGATAGCTCTGCATGCCAGTTTTCTCGATGAATTGATTTCAAACCCTTTCATTGTCTTACTGGGAGTGAATCCTGCAGCTTTACCACGATGGCTCTGACTGTTACGGTGCTGAACAGCGCTGGCTTACATGGCAGATGCTGCAGGCACAAAGTTTTGCACCCCTTGCTTGGATCTCTCCTCGTTGATTCCACGTCAAAATTGTATAGCAGTTACAGGAGGCCAGGGTCGCAGCCTGAGAAAACACCGTCTTGGCAAAAGGTTGATTTCAGTTTTAAGAAGGGCATTGATGCCTTAAAGACTCAGCTAAGCTTGCTGAAGAAGGAGACCAGAGATCACTTGAGAGGACCCGAAGGCCGTCGGTTTGATCAGTATCTGTTGCAACAGACGAAGGTGATGTGGGAGTTTCGGAGCCAGGAAGATTTAAATAAATGGGTTGTTTCCTCTGATGTAGAGATTGGAGGGAAAAGCGAAGTTTACCTAAAACTGGGTAGGAATAACCAGGCTGCTCTGCTGTATGGAACTCTCAATACCGAAGTACCTCGTGATGGGGAGACAAAATACAGTGGATATTGTAGCATGAGAGCCAAACCACAAGTGGTGAGTGCAGCTTCGTGATGGCATAACATCTTTTATTTAATCAGGGAGCATTTTTCTGTGATTTGTTGTTTACTGTGGTTGTAACTGATCGCCTTCAGGAATATTAGACGTTGCTTCTCAGATGTGATTGCTGCTGTGTCCTTTGACTTGGCAGTAACCTAAACTTTTACTCTGATTTTGTTCTCCTTCCTTAGAGAAGGAATAATACATTTGATCATTTGCTAACATACAATAGGACGTCATTAAGACACCCCTATTTGCTGCCTCCTTACGAATGCAGGATCTGTAATGAACTTTTAGATCTAAAATTGGTACAATTAAAATAGATGAGTCTCTCTAAATTGGAACTTAATTGAATGTGTTGTAAGGGAAAATTTTCTGGGCTTTACCTTGGTTTATTCATCAAACTTGGTTTAAGTGAATGAGCTCATCATTTTTTTCCTCATAGGTACAGAAAATATTTCTTTGAAATGTATGTTTTAAAGGCCTGACTCCTACTGTGTATCAGAAAAAGTGGTACAACTGTTAGATAGATCTAAATTGGGCAAATCAGAACGTGAAACTGATATGCTTACTAGTGGTACTGCTTTTTTCTTTCCTTATATTTAAACATCTTCAAAAAGCAAAATAACACTTCAACTCAGTGTGTTAAAAAATACCTCTTTAGTCTATTCTGTTGTTTGCAACTTGGAGAGCAGAGGACTGAAGGCAAGCAAAATCAGTGGGCAAATGAGAGGCAGAGGAACACTGCCTCTCATTTGGAACATTGGTGACACCACATCAGGGGAATGGAACAGGGGGTTGAATCTCAGCAGAGTTCCCACGATTGTTACTGACTTGTGTAAATGTGACTCAAATGTTCATTTCCTAATTCTGAGGTAGTGAAGTGTCCGTCAGTCTGTCTTTATAATACAGGTTGAGATTAAACGGTTATAACACAAATATAAAGGCTCTACTTTCTTTAAGTAAGAATGCTCAAAACTGGCAAAACCATAAATTATCTGCTGATCCTGTGACTTACAAGATGAGTTAGTAGAACAAAGATTAATAGGTAACCATAGCAGTGCTGTAAAGTAAAGGGGAAACCTCTGGCTTTTTGGTGGTAATTTTGACTTGGTTTGAGCACTTCTGGTCAAGAATAGCCCTGGCAACCCCCTCTCGCTCCAATGACCTCAGCGTAACTCTCTGAAGGTTATTTGGTCATGTGCAAATCACAACGCTCGGGCTTCTAAGATACTGGAAAAAATGTACTCGAGGATTCAATATGCTTGTAATCTGGATCATTATGCACAGATAATGACAAAAAGTGTTGGAAAGCATATAAATGCTTCGTGTTCCCATCAGTCTTTAGCAAGGGAAGTAAGTTACCACAGGGGATAAATTATCCCACATATGCAATTTCTTGTAACCTCCTCTGAATAGCCTGGTACCGACCGCAGATCATTAAATGTAATGAACTACAGGCCTGGTCTGCCATTGTCATGTGCATGTGCCTGGTACGGGATTTGGTCCAAGGAAAGAGATCTCATTTCTGATAGTTACGAGGCTGTGATTTATAATTAGCTTGGGCCTTCAGAGTGGCAATAGTAGGTTTTGCGGGCTCTTGTACAGTGCTGAAGGAAGTTCACAGAGATCAGTGCCTGGTGTGATGAAAGAGAAACCTCATTTCCACTGTGTCTCAGGAGATAGTATTTACAGCGAGAACAAGGGCAGCGATCAAAGCAGTAGCACTGTTCTTTGTAATGGAAATTTCCCTCCAAGTATGAAGGAGGAATAATTCTGCTTATTAATAATTTGTAGGGATCCTTTGCTAGGAAGAAGTATTACGACTGGTCAAACTTCAACAGTCTGCATTTACGCGTCCGTGGTGATGGCAGACCTTGGATGGTAAACATTTATACAGACCCTTACTTCTCTCATCACAAGGACGATCTGTACAACTACTTCATGTTCACCCGAGGAGGTCCATACTGGGAGGAAATAAGGGTAAGCTCATGAGCTTCTCTGTGCCACTTGTAAGGACCTGAACAGTGCTGGAACCAAATGTAGCATGTGACTTCATTTACTAAAGCAGGCTTTTTTTTCTTAAGTTTTTATTCTATATACTAGTGACACTGAAGTCTTTTTTTTTCCCTGTCAGATTCCATTCTCCAAATTCTTTCTCTCCAGTCGAGGAAGAGTCCAGGATAACCAGCACCCTATCTGGTTAGACAAGGCAAGTTTTCTGTAGGCTTAAACGGTCTGAAATTTACTTTCTATGAATACTTGTCATTATGTAAATGACTAGGAAATTTTGGGGGTATTTAATGTTAGTGAATTTGAAATTGAGGGGTCTCTTCCTGTTACCAGGTATTTATTCTTGTGTGCTTACCCTTTTCACTTAAATCATCCTGCTTTGTGATTGCAGTGTCAGTTTACTTCAAAGTAGCTCCAAAGACATTTTTAAGATATTTAGATAACCAAGAAACAGCTCACAACTTAATTGGCTGTTTGAAAAGGATTTTTTTGAGGAATGATCAAAGCGATGGCTGAGAAATCTAGCATGCAAGTTGGCACAGTACTGCCAGAAACATTAAAAGCAAGCTTATATCATAGACAATATATCTCAGGGTTACAAAGCGATAAATTCTTCAGAGCATAGAGTTTAGGTGACTCCTCTAATAATCCATAACAATATGAACCAGAAAGTTGTAGCTTTAAAACCTCTGCAGGCTCCATAAGCCAATGGCTTGACTGTATAGCTTTCTTCTGGGGGAGATAAAGTAGTTGAAACCCTAGATCAATCTGAGAGGAGCGATGAAGTGATCCATTTAATCACTTTAGCGTTGCTGTTTTACTTATTTAGCATGCGTTTGCAATGTACATTTATCCTCATTTCTCAGCCTACGGTTATTCAACTTTAATCTGACACATCCCAGGCATTATTTTTCTGCACGTACAGCAGTCCTTATAACCATGGGTACAGATCAGAGCTGCACTTTTAGCAGTTTGGGGGTACTGAAAGCTTAATAGGTGAGTCACCACTAGTTGTCCAGCTTGTTTTGAGAAGTGGTAAAGCTGGAGTCTCTGGAAGATGATTGGTGACATAAAAGAGCTGAGAAAGCTTTCAGGCATAGGCTAATCAAAACCATTCCTAAGCCCCAGGGATTTTATGGAGTTTATTAATATAGTTGGAATAAAAGAGTGGTGATAGTTGGTTGTTTTTACTAGCATAACAGTGGGGAAGGAACAAGGGGTATTCTATTTAAGAACATTATTCTAAATGGGAAAATGTGTCTAAGTCACTTACTGAAATATAAAACTCAGCACCAAAGTTTCATACGTTTTAAAACGTCTGTTTTGGTGCACTTTCACAATATGCCAAGTCTATGACTTGCTCTAGAATGAAAGTTCCCTCTTTTGTTACATTTATTTTTGTTTCCTGCTCACGTTAGAACTGTAACAGATGTGGTGAAAATATACACCTAATTGTGACAAAACTGACACTGTGCAATCTTGAAGGATGAAAGTCAGTGTTGCTCTAGGCTCAGACCATTTGTAATACACAGTTCAACATCATGGTGGAAAAGCAAATGTGAAATAGCTTCCCCATGGGAGCGTGTATTGAAAATAAGGTAGGTGAAGCAGTCACAGCTTAAGAAGTACTGCTGCATTTTGAACAAATACTAAAGTGAAGGGCTGCAAACTGTAAAACCTGCAAGTAGCAGATAACTAGTCAAGTGTAATGTTATTTTAAACAGTACTCTAATATGTGTATCTTCTAGGTTAGTACCCTCGGATTCACCCTGGGAGATAAAGTAGATGGCCCATTCCAGCTGGAGATCGATTTTATTGGCCTGCTAAATGATAGAGCTCATACAGAAGAATTCGCCTATGAAGTATATGATCGAAATCCCCACATTTAAATTGGTTGTGTCCTTTGGAACATTCTTCAGCTGCCTAGACAATTTTTATAGAATACTTCAAGTGTGGGTTCTAACAACTTTAAGATTGTTCTAACAACTTGAAGATTCTATTGAAACATTTAAAAGTTAAGTGCGTGAAGCATTGACTGTTGTATTCTGACTAGACCAGAACTGTTGGTATCTTTAAGCTGCCAAATACAGAATCCATGAGACTGCATGTAGGCAGCCTGAGGGGAGCTGCAATACATGTTCACAGAGTACTAACTATTGACTGGCTGAGTTTTGACTTCTGTCCTGACCTTCACAGAAATAAAAAAATGCCATGAATGCAGTGTTGTTTCTCAGTACACAACAATTTTGTTTTATATTGCATTGTTTATAGACTCAAGTATTTTACAACTGTATAGTTCTATTGCAACTGTAGAGTTTTAAACTGGAAAAACTATGCTGGGAATTAATACAGTGAAGAACAGTGGTTAAAGGATGGTACAGTCTCTGAAACTTACAGAGAGCAGGACCAAAAGTATTTCAACCTTTAGCTTTTGGCTCCTGTGAATAACTAAAAAAAGAAAAAGCTACTGCCACTGCCAAGATTGAAACAGTAGCTATGAACTGGAGTTAGCTCTTATTTTAGAGCTGCTGACGAGAGCCTTATGCCTTTAGCTCTACAACACTGAAAACTCCAGTGGTGGTTTGAGAGGAAGCCCCTGCTAGTGTTTATTGCCTGAAAATTCATACTCTAGCTTAATTAGCACCATTACTGGGGAGCAGGCAGTGGGTAAAAGATGTTTTTCTGATGTGTACTGTAAAACTTTTTTGAGAAATCTGATTTTCAATAACTTAAACACTCTTAAAGAACAATTGCTGAATATTTGTTTCAGATGTCATAAGCAGCCTAATCAAAGCTTTGACATCCTTCAAAGTTTCCTTGTTACTTAAACATACCTTAAAAATACTAAACACAGCTCTAGTGTATGTGGAAGAGACCACAAGTATGCAAGCTGAAGTTGTCTTGTACTATCCTTTTCCTCTTGCACAGAATTAGGATAAATGTTACAGAATCACAGAATTTCCACGTTGGAAGAGACCTCAAGGTCATCGAGTCCAACCTCCAACCTAACGCTAACAGCCCACCACTAAACCATATCCCTAAGCTCTACATCTAAGCGTCTTTTGAAGACTTCCAGGGATGGTGACTCCACCACTTCCCTGGGCAGCCTGTTCCAGTGCCTCACAACCCTTTCAGTGAAGAAGTTCTTCCTAACATCTAACCTAAAACTCCCCTGGCTCAACTTAAACCCATTCCCCCTCGTCCTGTCACCAGGCACGTGGGAGAACAGGCCAACCCCCACCTCGCTACAGCCTCCCTTGAGGTACCTAAAAAGAGCGATAAGGTCACCCCTGAGCCTCCTCTTCTCCAGGCTGAACAAGCCCAGCTCCCTCAGCCGCTCCTCATAGGACTTGTTCTCCAGGCCCCTCACCAGCTTCGTCGCCCTTCTCTGCACCCGCTCTAGCACCTCGATGTCCTTCTTGTAGCGAGGGGCCCAAAACTGAACACAGTACTCGAGGTGCGGCCTCACCAGAGCTGAGTACAGGGGGACGATCACCTCCCTAGCCCTGCTGGTCACGCTGTTCCTGATACAAGCCAGGATGCCGTTGGCCTTCTTGGCCACCTGAGCACACTGCTGGCTCATATTCAGCCGACTATCCACCAGCACTCCCAGGTCCTTCTCTGCCTGGCAGCTTTCCAACCATTCCTCTCCCAGCCTGTAGCTCTGCTTGGGGTTATTGCGCCCCAGGTGCAGGACCCGACACTTGGCCTTGTTAAACTTCATGCAGTTGACCTCAGCCCATCGGTGCAGCCTATCCAGATCCTCCTGCAGAGCCTTCCTACCCTCAAGCAGATCGACACACGCACCTAACTTGGTGTCATCTGCGAACTTACTGAGGGTGCACTCGATGCCCTCGTCCAGATCATCGATGAAGATATTAAAGAGGACCGGCCCCAGCACCGAGCCCTGGGGGACGCCACTAGTGACTGGCCTCCAACTGGACTTGGCTCCATTCACCACGACTCTTTGGGCCCGGCTATCCAGCCAGTTTCTAACCCAACGAAGCGTGCGCCAGTCCAAGCCAAGAGCAGCCAGTTTCTTGAGGAGAATGCTGTGGGAGACAGTGTCAAAAGCCTTGCTGAAGTCAAGGTAGACCACATCCACAGCCTTTCCCTCATCCACCCAGCGCGTCACTCTGTCATAGAAGGAGATCAGGTTCGTCAGGCATGACCTGCCTTTCATAAACCCATGCTGACTGGGCCTGATCGCCTGCTTCCCCTGCAAGTGCTGCATGATGACTCTCAGGAGGATCTGCTCCATGAGCTTTCCTGGCACTGAGGTCAAACTGACAGGCCTGTAGTTTCCCGGGTCTGCCCTCCGGCCCTTCTTGTAGATGGGCATCACGTTTGCTAGCCGCCAGTCGATTGGGACCTCCCCCGATAGCCAGGACTGCTGATAAATGATGGACAGTGGCTTGGCCAGCTCCTCTGCCAGTTCCCTCAGTACCCTTGGGTGGATCCCATCCGGCCCCATCGACTTGTGCACATCTAAGTGCCGTAGCAGGTCACCAACCAGTTCTTCATGGATAATGAGGGCCACATCCTGCTCCCCATCCCCTTCCACCAGCTCAGGGTACTGAGTATCCAGAGAACATCCGGTATTGCCGCTAAAGACTGAGGCAAAGAAGGCATTGAGCACCTCCGCCTTTTCCTCATCTCTTGTAACTAAGTTTCCCCCCGCATCCAGTAAAGGATGGAGATTCTCCTTAGTCCTCCTCTTTGTGTTGATGTATTTATAGAAACGTTTTTTGTTATCTTTAACGGCAGTAGCCAGATTTAGCTCCAGATGAGCTTTGGCCTTCCTAATTTTGTCCCTGCACAGCCTCGCTACTTCTTTAAAGTCCTCCTTAGTGGCCTGCCCACTTTTCCAAAGCTTATAAACCCTCTTTTTCCTCCTAAGATCAAGCCACAATTCTCTGTTGAGCCAGGCCGGTCTTCTTCCCCGCCAGCTCGTCTTTGGGCACGTGGGGACAGACCGTTCCTGCGCCATTAAGACTTCCCTCTTGAAGAGCGCCCAGCCTTCCTGGACCCCTCTGCCCTTCAGAACCACCTCCCAAGGGACTCCACCAACTAGTGTCCTGAGCAGCTCAAAGTCAGCCCTCCGAAAGTCCAATACAGCGGTTTTACTGGTCCCCTTCCTGGCCTCGCCAAGAATAGTGAACTCCACCATTGCGTGGTCACTCTGCCCAAGACAGCTCCCGACGATCACGTCCTCCACCAGTCCTTCTCTGTTTGTGAAGAGAAGGTCTAGCGGGGCACCACCCCTGGTAGGTTCACTAACCAGCTGCGTCAGGAAGCTATCTTCCACGCTCTCCAGAAACCTCCTAGACTGCTTTCTCAGGGCTGTGTTGTGCTTCCAGGATATGTCAGGGAAGTTGAAGTCCCCCACGAGTACAAGAGCTGATGATTTTGCAACCTCTGTCAGCTGTCTGTAGAATTCCTCATCCGTCTCCTCATCCTGGTTTGGCGGTCTATAGCAGACCCCGACCAGGACACTAGCCTTGTTGTCCCTGCCGATCCTAACCCAAAGGGACTCGACCTTGTCATTCCCAACCTCGAGTTCTACAACCTCGAAAGACTCTCTAATATAGAGAGCCACACCACCACCCCTTCTATGCTGCCTGTCCCTTCTATAGAGCTTATAGCCAGGCATTGCAGCACTCCAGTCATGAGACTGGTCCCACCACGTCTCCGTGATGGCAACCAAGTCGTAGCCTGCCTGCCGCACGATGGCTTCCAGCTCCTCCTGTTTGTTACCCATGCTGCGTGCATTGGTGTAGATGCACTTCAGCTGGGCCATTGCCTTATCCTCCGGTCTTGCCATTGTTCCCCCTGGCACAGCCCCAA
The DNA here is from genome assembly GCA_011075105.1 of Heteronetta atricapilla. NCBI lineage: Eukaryota > Metazoa > Chordata > Aves > Anseriformes > Anatidae > Heteronetta > Heteronetta atricapilla. The sequence continues at coordinate 31,577,186 of CM021735.1, forward strand.
CAATCCTAGCCTCAGCCCCATCCCCCTTCCTACCTAGTTTAAAGTTACCACTCTTTTGTTTAATGTTACCGTTTTTGTTTAATGTTACAGTTTAATGTTACCACTCTTCTGCTCTTAAATGATCTTTCTAAAGGTATCAGACACACATGCATTCAAGAAGGGGTAGGCAGGCAAATCAGTAAGGAAAACTAGTCACTTACAGAAAGATACTGAGTAATAAATGGAAATGTGAACTAAACATGTTACATGAAGGAGGTAGTTATACACAGTAGATTATATAACTAGCAAGATATGTACAAAATATTTATTTTCCCCATTAACTTTATAAAAAATGAGCTTGACATTTCAGCATATTTGATATGACAATACTAAATTCATTTAAGTATTTGCTTGCTAGAATAGCTGAGATTACAACTGCTGCATTACCTTTCCAGTCACTGTTCCATCCATAACAAATCCAGACAGCTTTTCAGTTGTGTTTTTTTTTTTTTTATAAGTAACATCCGTTTTTGAATATAAGGCATTGAGCGTTCTTCAGCACTACATTAACATCCTTTAAGCATCGCAGAGAACAAAAAAAATTAACATCTGCTATTTACCATAGAAAGGAACAAAGCCAAACTTAACTGTTCAAAGCACGGAGCTGTTAACTCGAAAAGCCACTTTTCAATTGTGACCCTTTTTAAAAAAAGGGTATTTCACAATTGTGCTATACTGTAAGCTTTGTAGCTTTCCAGAAAGCATGAATACTTTTTCTTCTAGGAATTCCGTACTATTTCACAGAGCTTCGGTTAGGAATACAGAACAATTGACTCTACCAGTTGCTACAGGATTTAAAGACTGATTTGGAGAACAGGGCATGCAGATATCCCTCCCCTTCAGGTTACCAGTGGAATATTTTAATATTTGCAATTCAAAGCATGCACTCCAGTGGGTAATAAATACATCCTGGTAGAGAAGTCTATAGTGAGTCACAAGGAAGCTCCTTGAGCATCTCTTTTCCGCTTACATGTTCTGCTTTAACACTTATGGGTGTTATTTAAATTAAATTAAGTTCTAAAGTCCTAAAAAGTTAGGACTCTCATCTCATTGGAGAAGTTGATCATGAAAACCTGCTTAGATGCATTATACAGTCACATTCAAATCTCTCTGGATTCTACTAATAAGCAAGCTGACCTATACTATAAAGTACAGACAGTACAAATATTTACATGAGAGAGACAGTATTTACAGTCAGATCCTGACTATTTCTGATTCTTTTTAACCTACAGATAATCCTCTACGGTTTCCAAGAACCTGAGCCTTTTTCTTTTTTCTCTCCTGCTCATGCTTCTCCCGCCTTTCTTCCCTGAAGGAAAAAAAAGGAAACAGACCATATCAAATGATGTTAAAGGCATAGATGCAAGCAACCCAAGGAACGTGAAGGTGACCAAGGCTTGACACCTACTTAACCAATGTTCTGCATTAGCCATGTGCAGAGAGAACAGTTTCATTTTGAATCAAATTTAAATAGACTAGTGCTTCTGCTTACATGTACAGGTCTAACATTCACGGTATCAACTTGTCAATATTCATTTTCTTTTGAGATGAAGGCAAGTATCCAAATGCTAGAATTGGAAGCTCTCGTACAATAAAAATCTATCGGATTCACAGTTGCATCTTTGTTGGCCTTTGTGATACTGGACGCCAAAATGAATACAGAAGTATTCTTTTGTGAACTGTACATGTTAATGCTCAAAAATAGGTGAGCTATCACGTTATTTTAAATAACACTATTCATAAAGAGCTAATGTTGTACTAACCTTGTCTGGAGATGCGGCTGTTTGTAATCTTTCTTACGTGAAGAGATGTTGCTATTGGCAGACTTATTTATGACAGTATTTTCTTTACTTTCTCCCCAAGGTTTTAATCGTCCTACAAGTCAGGGGCAAAGACAGGCTACTGAATTACTACAGTTTAGTGCTTATGTGCTTAACTTATTGTGAGTTGTATACTAGCTAGCTTGTTCTTTGCTGGCTGCCTGTGAGACAAAATGCCTCTTCAGTTGTATTATTAGTTCCACTAGCCCATTTCTTATGAGTAGTTTTCCAGGTAACAGTAATTACACAAAAAACATTTTGGATACTTTGCTTCTCCCACAAATATGCACTTTTAATACAGAAACAATCCTTTACACAATAAGCCTAATTCCTTGTATGTATATATATTCAGTGCAATACATAGAAGTTTATTCCTGTATTCAAGGAATTCTGTTCATAAAGACATTTTTCAGTAGTGAGGCTCTTAAAGCATGCATCATGTAGAAATTTAACAACAGACCAAAAACTACTTGGGAAACTCAAGAAAAAGGGACAGGGAAAATAAATAAAAGATGACTTAATACACAACATGATGTAGCAAAGTAGCTCAGTGTCTTATTTTATGAGCATTTTAGTAAGTGATATGATCAATAAAGAATCACTGTACCTTTATGTGGTTGATAACGAAGTGGCCTTGAGAGACTTGCTTTGAGATCAAATGTCTTCTTTGTGCTTGTGGGCTCTGCAGAGTGAGCTGCAAACTTGAAGGGAGTAACAACTACAAAAGACATTGAAATGTTTTACTTATTAACTGTAGCAAGAACATACCTTCCAACTTGCTACATAAATAGATAAGTGAGGACCACAGTACAACTCTCAAGACCAAAGAGCCATTAAATGCAACCTTCTGCTACCACTGAAGACAATATTGTACAGATATAGCTCACTGCACACAGGGAGCTCTCAGATCCAGAGAGAGCAAGAGTTGTGAAATATTAACCTTTTTGCTTTGATTTTAAATAGCATCCTGGCAAGCAACAGACCTGTTCCATCTCAAGATGGATTTAGTGGTTCTCAAGCTAGTCTGGAAGCCCCAGATTCACCGATCACACTGAAGTTTGCATTCGTCTGAGATTTCATTAAAACACATTCAAAAGCATGTGAAATACGTTCTCAATAGTAACGGCTCACTATAGATGAAAGAGGAACAGTCTACAACCATAGCTAAGTGATGCAATTACAAGGCAATGCACGAAGCCTTTGTGTGAGGTCCACATGGGAGCAGACTCCACGTTGCTATCAAATACCTGACTGCTATAAGGAGGGCACACACCATTTTTGTTTTTCTTGCCACTTCGCTTACAAGTTTGGCATAAACTGCTTACTTCTGTTCCAAAGATGGATGTTATATGGCTTATATAAAACAGACTGTTCAAGTTGTGTGATTTTATGCAACTTTAGTTTAAGTTATGATTTAGACATGTTATTTCTTCAGCCCAGTGCCTTTCAAGGTGTCTTAAACAATAACCCCAGACCATATCTTGAAAGTAAGTTTCTGTAAGTCTTGCCCTTATCTGCTTTTAAGGGTAAAGGACATTGGCAACAGTTTTATTGACTTTCTCATATTCTTTTGGGATACAAATCATGGCTTTTACAAGAAGAATTGGGATACCACAAGAGACTTTAACATGACCAAACAATCCCATATATATCCATGTATTTTTCCAGTCCTTCTGAGCAAATTGATTGATTTCCTGGTCTCTGTACACTTATTTGGAAGCTAATGGATTTTCATATTTTAAAAAGCATTCTTGTGGAACATACCAGCTTCAGATCAGCAGTGAAACCCTCACCTGCCACCCCATGGTTGTCATACCACAAGATAGGTAGCATAGGTCAAGAGTTTGGAGTTGATGTACCTGGTGATGCCAGGATATCAACTGTTAGCAGAGCTGTGGTGGTGAAGGTTACTAATGATCAGAAGAATTCCACTTTCCTACATACAAGAGTTTTGAATCCTGACCTAACCAGGGTTGCTGCGGCTGATAAGATCAGGTTGTCCTAAAACACAGCTAGTTAATTGGTGCACACCCATCCCACAAGAAGAATGATACCTCTAAGAAGGCATCAGGAACACCTCCCACTGCAGGAATCTCCCCATATGAGTTATGTCAACCATTTCCTATGCGATCCATAAAGGTCCAGAACTTTTTATATCCCCCACAGGCTTTTCTGTAGGTAGCTGGGTATTCAAAGTCTTTATGCTTACTACCTGTTTAGATTTTAGAATCTAAATATTTTAATTTAAATACTGGAAACTGAAGGAAATAAACTGCTGCAGTTTTTAAAGAATCAGTAATAAATTGAAGATTGAAATTAAAACACAGACTTACATCATCTTGGGTTATAAGAATTATATAACCATTCAGTACAAATAAGTCTTGATACAAAAAAAAAGTTTGCCATCCACTTTACCCTTTGATGCAGCCAGATCATTATTTCTTGTATCCCTCTTGCTGTTTTTCCTACTTAAGACTTTGCAACTCTTCTGGCTATCAGGTGTGCAGAACTCCTCTAAGTATGGAGACATTCTAGATGGAGTCTTGGTAAGAGAGCGCTTATGCTCGTTATCTTTTGTGGCTTCTGAGAACCTGAAAGTTATTGGAAATGTGAAGACAAAAATTAGTCACCTACAAGGAAAGTAAACAATGTAAGAGAACACAAAAGGAGCAAATGTTGCACTTTGTAAGTTGGAAGTTTTTCCGTGTATAAGATTTTCACAGCTAACAAATTACACTAAAAATACCTTTGCTGACATTTTTCAGCTTGTGAACCAACATTAAAATTCTAACTATCACTTACAGCTATTAAAGACCTAACTTTGTTGTTTTGGAGAGAAAAAATATTTGGGTGCAATAAGCTAGTAGATTTCTTTACCAACCTATGCAGCTTACTTAATCTTTGGATTCTCTAGTAAAACATTATGATTTATAAACGTTAATAATCTGAGTTTTCAAATTCAGAAGTTAAAAAAATAACAGCTAAACAGAACTCTATATCCATGAGGAGAAAATGTAAATTTTAGTCAAAAACACAAGCTACCTGTACACCAAGACACGTGTGTGTGCTGTCTGTGTGTGTAAATACTCACACACTTTTTAATGTGTGAGCACGTGAAAGAAAATTCAAAAGCTTGCATGAATTAATAAGTCTTATCAATAACATTACTGAACTGAAAGTCTGCAAGATATGGAAAAAACAGCAAGTTTATTAAGACCTATATTTTGAGGGCTAGGAAGTTTATTGAAGTGCAGCTTGCAAGATCTAGCTCAGCACATTTTTGGACCTATTAAATGGAAGTAAATTCTGAAAGCATTGTTTCATTTTACATAATGCTAAAGAATCAAGTAGAGCTGCAGTGGAAAAAGTATGCAATTACTAAAAGGCAGAATATTATTTTCATTTGATGATTACGCTGAATCATTTTTCAACAGAGATGACAAGACTGGATTAATAGAAGGAAAGCATGGAAATCAAAATTGTCACATACAAAATAGAAACAAAGCCAGAAAGAATGAAGTAGATATTGCAAGGGACTCTCAATCTTGGTCTCTGAGCAGCAAAAGAACTAGCATGCAAAGATTACAAGTCTCAAGTTATTTATATTATTTATTAGGAGTTGTACTGACATATAGGGCAGACAAAAAGAAAAAATCCTTTCTTCAGAGACAAAAATGTGTCCCAGGAACTAGAAACTTGGCAAACAAGTGTTAAAAAGTAAATGTTATCAGAAAAATGCAAAGTAATGCAACAGACACAAGATCAACCTGATACTATTAGCAGGGTGAGAAGGACAAGGGTAAAATACAGAATGTCTAAATCTGAACTTCAGCTATAGTGGAAAGTCAGGTAAATGGAAGAAAGCTGGCATTACTAACACAGTTGGAAACTGGCAAAGAAAATAGTAAATAGAGTGACTCACTGAAAGAGAACTGGGCAAAAGAAAATTTATCAATAGAATACTGTTAAGGACTATATTATCAATTTATTAATTTTTTTTTTGTTCAAGACTGCAGAAAACTTAGTAATAAGCTAATGAAGTTTACTGATAACAAAAATTCAGGAGACATTAACATAATTTTGTATTAGATTACTGTGTAGGAACAATGAACTGGACGTAATGTTTTAAAAGGAAATGAGATCGGGTTTAATAGCATAATGTATGAGCTTATTCATTTAGCAATTCATTGTGACTTTCTGGTGTCAGTTTGGTTCCCATCTGCTAAAAGCAATCTGCTTATATTAGTTGATTACAAGATGAGGCCCTACTGTAATAAGTGGACAGACACAAAAAGCACCCAAAAGGTCCCCAGTGAGGTCACTGCAAGACTTGTTTGTGATACTGCTTACAGTTCTGACTAAATCATCCCAAGGATGTATCAATTCCTATATGAGAGAGACTATTAAGTTGCTTGACAAAATGGAATACCTACACAGTTAGAGAAGAAAAATAATTCAGCTTGGTTGGCTTAGTAAAATGAAAGCTGAAAGAGGCAAAATTCTTCTACAATCAGGTATCAAGATGAAGAATAAAAATAGTATTAATATAGTAAAGCTTAAACCAGCCCTAAGGTTAGGCTGAAAGGCAGAAATCAGAATCTTGTGTAAATCATGTTTGGAATAAAAATATAGTAGTCAAATCACAGTCAATGTTTATTATTTTAAGTGTATCACATCAAATTGCTCACTAGTAGCTTTGGTTTATTCTTTTTACCTGACATTCATTTTGGTTGTGGAGAGGACTGAAGGATTAAATGAAGATTTTCTAGATAAAATACTTTGACTTGCAGTGTTCAGCAAACTGCGTGGTGAGCGTCGGAGGTTATTGGGAGTGCAGGTAGCAGACAATCTACCTCTTTCTGGATTTGGGCTGAATAAAAACGTTTTGCCAGCAGTATGTTTCTAGGGAAAAGCAAATCACAAATTAATATACTTCACTAAAAGTTTAGTCAGGAAGGTATCCAAGAGGAAGAGAAAATACACAATGAATCAGAAGCATACAGTCTCTTATGCTTTTAAAGTGGGAAGGGTGGGAAAAGGACAAACATTTCACACACAGTTTTTTATATTATTAAAGTGGTATGAAAACATATACCTTAGAATTGCTATGTGGAAGGCCATTTTCTGATGCCCTTAAATGATTAGATTTTTTGGCCAGCACCTGCCAAAAATAATTTGTCTGAAGCACGCATTAAGCATACACCATATGACACAGAAAAAGAGAAATGCAATTTTCAGGAGTTTCAGTGTTACATTTTGATATATACATTGACATTCATTGATACATTGCAGTTGTTCTTGTAATATCTGCCACACCCTGGAAGAGGCCCCTTTGCAGTTTTCACATGTGGAAGAAAAGAGAATCAGGGACATTGAAAGCAATATACATTACGTGTATTTTAAAGGAGTCTTACATAGACATTGGACAAAGGCTCTTTAAGGCACAAAACAAACTCAGTGTTTAATCCCTGCTTTTTGAAGAACAATCCATCCCCTTTAGTTCTGCAGCAATTCAGACACTTGTTAACAGAAGTTCCAGGAGATCCTTCACAAAAGTAATTGTGGCAGCTATTTTTCCTCAAAACTGACAAGTTGTTTATTGGTTTCTACAACCATTTATAACCATACACCATTAATATATAACATTAATATTAAAACCATAGCTATGGAACTTATATGCAAATAAGTATATAGAACCATTTATATAGGACTCCAGTTCAAGTCTCACTGACACTGTGATATTCCACTGCATGTATACCAAACCAGTTTCTTACTGCTCTAGAGACCCTGAAGAAATTACTTCCAGAAAATCTCTCTGTAAAAAACAGAGAAAGGAACAATGGATGTCTGTCCTGTGTTAGCACTTACCTTGACTTCATTGAGTGAACTGCTGCAGTTTTCAATCATTTTTTTCTTCCTCTCAATGTAGTCAGCAATAGACTCCATTTTCTTGAAGTGAGCTTCATGCAACTTTTTGAAGTCTGAGAAGTTCCAAAAATAAGAAGTCATGCATCTGACAAGCTCCTAAGGAAGCTTGCTACCTAACAGAAAAAGCTTGCAACACTTATTATTACAACCCCCCCCCAAGAAGTATCCCTCTAAGTCTGTGTACCCACAGGTACCTACCTAAACAGTACAAACAGCATCTACTTTAACTACATAGTTACCTGGTACCTGCTCTAGAGAATTCTAGAAAGAAGGAAGAAAACCCAAAGCTTCCATTTGCTAGTAATCCAAACATTTTAAGTGAACATGTTTTGTGAAGTAATGAAAGTGAGCTAATTTAAAAATACTACAGTTATGATATTACTATAAAATGAAAACTAAACATGCAGGAGTCATACATAGCATGTCTTCCTAGTCTTTGTTATCAAGACTATGAATGCAAGTATAACATCCAGAAGACACTGAAGCACTTCATAAGCCAGTTTTACAACCTATACTTAAATCATTTACTACTGTGACTTTACAAGTGGGAAGCTGTACCTCAATGTAACCTTTTGGCATTTTCATTTGTTTGGTTTTTAAAGAGAAGGTGGTCTCCTGGTTCAAGCAAAAAATGGAAGTCTGGTTTGTAAAACCTGTAAGTGAAGTCTCCCTTCACACAGGGGCGATATGTTCTATTTATGAAGGTGGTAGATTCTCTTACTTGGTGTAGTAGCTTTCATGCCTGTTTTCCCAGATCTAGATGCCCGGCCTACATATAAAGGGATCTTCCCTCTCGCAGGATGAATATCACCTGGCAAAATAATATTAGACAAAGTGATCAGAACTACTGGAAAATACTTTAATGTATTTTACAGGAGGAGTTAACAAGCAAACTTTGCTTGTGGTAAACAAATACAACCCACAGGTCTTTATCCAAATATTAAGCTCTAAATATTTTTCAAATTTTTATACCTGTAAAAATAAACATTTTGACCAACTTTTCTGCCATTGCCTTAAATATAGACACAAGAATCTAAGTTATTTTGATCATCTCTGCTCTTAGGTCTGCTTTTATTTTAATCTTGCCTGTAGCTTGGTTTTTTGCTTATGCGAAAAAACACACCATAAAACCAACAAACAGTAAAAATGTAGTAATAGTATTTTTCTGTTACAGAGCTCTCCTGCTGTCTGAAATTACTGTTAAATAAAGTCAAAGCAATATGGATACTTGTGGTTATGGGAAGAGACTGGCACTGTGCCAAATGTCAAGGTGAAATTCATTGTAATGTTGCCTCAGCCAAAGCATCCTCTACGTATTTTATTGCATCTGGTTTTAAAAGAAACTTAACTGAAAATCTCATTTTTGTAATTTTTAAACTGCTTTAGAGATGGACTCCAATAAAAATGTCCTTTAAATACTATTGAACAGCAAGGTTACCCTTAATGTGTCTCAGGGACTATTTATATCTAGTCTAACAGGAGCAAATAATGGATCTGAAATAATAATGAAATAATGTATCTGAAAAATTATTGTGAATCTGTCAAATAAAATTGGGAAGACAAACTTATTTCCTCTTTAGGTCAGCTGCATGCACAAAGGAGTGGGAAAATGAGTCCATATTTTGTCAGCATCATGTCTGAAGGTCTAAAAAAAAGCTGCCAGGTCCACCATAACACACTCAGATAACATTTGGCCGTGTAAACAAACTAACAAGGGTTGTCTTTATGCCTTTTGGTACCCATTTTACTCCCGAGAAGTAACAAAACCCATTCACGGGTAGAAAACTAAAGAAGCACAAGGAAGGGAACTCTCCCTTTCTTGCTACTCAGTTCCTTTAAAAAGTGACATCTCAGGGGTGTTCCAGAAGGCACAGATCCTAAACAAAGTACAAGAATTAAATACACTCAGACCTTCAAGAGCACCTTCACTGAAAATATTTCATTGGTCCAGATTTCCGAAGTCAAAATTAACAGAACTACTACACTGCAGAATTTATGGAATTGTTTTATAACGTGTTAAATAAACAAATAAACAGGCCCAAATGTCAGATTATTCTCTGGCATCCTCAAAAAGGTACAGATCACCAGACATGTCACAAAAAAGCTCTGCAGGCAACAAAATAACCAGAAAATGTATTTGAATTACTGTGAGTGACTAAAGTTACTTTTATGGAAGTTTTTACTCACATTCTACTCCAGTGCTTTTAATAGAAGTCTTCTCTGGTTGCTCCTTCTCCCCACTAGCCATTCCTGGATTCTCAACAGCTCTCTTTTTAATTACTGGTTCCTCATTTTGGAAAACAGTCTGTCCCTTTTCACACTCACCATGGGGCACTTCATTTTCTTTCATTTCAGAATGTTCCTGCAGTGAAGCATACTTCATTTAAACTGTTTGTTACAACTGGATATAAGGAAAATATTTCGTTCTAAAAGCAGTTGTTTAGTGGAATAAGCTGCCCAGAGAGGTTGTATAGCCTCCATCCTCAGAGGTTTACAAGACCGGACTAGATAAAAGACCCAACTTCATAGCTAAGCCTGCTTTCAGCAGGAGATTGAACAAGAGACTTTCTGAAGTCCAACCTGAATTAACCTAGGAAATACTTATTCTGTTATCGCACAAACAGATCTATGTTAGAAAGCTTTTACCCACACAGTTCTAACATTTTAGCATAAATTGCCTCTGTTGACAAAGTGCAACTATCTGCAAGTAAAAATAAATTCACTGGCTATGTTGCTTTTTATTTCTGTAGCTTTGATTACTGCAGGTTTTTGCTTATTTAGACATGCTGCAGAAAGATTAACACCTCTCATTTTCCCATTTCCCTCTAAGTATACCATTACATTTTTCACACAGTTCAGAGTTCACCCATCACTTGCATGTTATACTAGAGAAAAATAATTCTACCCTCATATCACCCTGAAACCTCTCCTCCATCAGTCATACAACCCACGAATATATACATACATACACTTACATTAAAACACTCTGACAGCAATGAAAACTTAAAAATAAAAAGGTTTGGGCAATCATCCAGTTTCTATGAATCTTTTCTACACCAAAAATTGCCAATAGCTTCATTTCAGATAAATCCTGCAAGCAGTCTAATGTTCAGATAAATACCATGATGAACCAGTGAAAGCAGTCCTACATCCAGTGTTTGGAATAATATCTTTCTCTGAGGAATTTAATTTATTTTCTTGTACGAATGATGTAAGTCATCTCTGCTCGTTATGGAATAGCACATGGTAAAGTTAAACTAAACTAGTCTAATAGTACTAGTACAACTGCGTACAAAAACCCAAACGTTACCTATTAAAATTGTAGTAGCGTGGATCAAGCACATTTCACTTATCGTTTATTGGGGAGTTCCACACAGACACACACAAAACCATGCAATACAAGTCACCTCTTTCTCAGCAGAGAGTCCTGGTTCTTCAATGGCTTTAATTTCCTCACTGGAGTTCTTCTTTTTTCTGGTTGCTTTCTTCTCTTTACATCTTTTTGTGACAAAACAGGCTGGATCAGGTTTAAATTCCTTCTGACAGCTCAATTCAGAGTTTATGGAAGCAGATGTACTTTTTTCAGCATCCTGTATCAGAAAAGTACCACAACGTGTACATCACATCAGATGTACATACATCAGATATTCCAAAGAGACAGCTTCAACATTACCATTGGAAAAGGCATTTCACACAGAGGAAAACAGTAGTATACATTTAACTAGCACAGTAATTAGAAAAAAGGCAATATCTAAGTTTCCTTAGCACCAGCTGTTTTCCAACCTTAAAATGCTACAGAATAAAACTGTATTTCTTTCCAGTCAGAGACTGTAAAAAAAAAAGTAATTTGAGACCTGACTGAAATGACACTGCAGCCCTTCCCAAATATGTGAAGATTATCCCGTAAAAATGTACACGCATAAGGAGAGGAAAGAGCGGGGTAAGTAGCAGACTTTTCCACGCTAGTTAAAAATAATCTAAGATTACATCATTTCTTCATGATTTTAGAGAAGCAAGTTATAAAGGAAATATTTAAAAACAGTTGTTTCAGAAAAAGCGGTTACCAACTTATTTTTTTAATCAAAAGTAAAAAAAAAAAAAAAAACATACTCAATGAAATAATTTAGCTCACAAATCTTGAAAAAAACAATACATAGAAAGTAAACAACATGGTTGTATTGCTTTTGTTATGTCAATGTAAGTAAATTGTAGTAGATATAGAATGCTTTGAGATCAGTCAGTACAGCACATAAGTATTTAAATTCATTTTGCATGCCTAAATGAAAGGGACTAGTGTCTGGAGATAAACAGGCAAAATTAAGATTCATTCAGTGGAATTTAAATATTACTGTTCCTAGGGAATAATTCTGTATGGATGCTAAGAATACCTTGTTAATTTTAATGGGTGGAAGGGCTAAAAAACACATTGTTAAATAAACAGCTGGAAGGAAGCTTTCAGCCGTATAGGAGGTCACTGCAAGTACTCTTACAGCTGTTTCTATCAGTACAAGTTCATTAAACTAAAGGCACTGTTTAAAAAGAAGTATTTTTTTATTAGGATTCACATCATGCGAAAACCAATGTTCATTACATGCAGTGCTCTACTAGTTAGAAAGCTAACTCTTTCTTGATGGAAAAAATAGCTGCTTTATCATCTATTACCATATTTTCATTTTCTTCTTTTCTTCCTTGAAAGTGTTGCTTCAGTGCTTTCAACAGTTTGTCTCCCTGGAGAGAAATCAAAACAACAAACGAACCAAACATTGCATTAAGTCATCAAACAAAAACTGCATAAACCCGACGAGCGTCTACAAATCAGTCCAACAAATAAATGGAACATTTGCTGAATCCAACAGAATGCTTAAGGCATGCTTGGAGGGAAGCGACTGTCTTGCTCTGCTCTTTTTGGCTCTACTCAAAGCCTCACTTTGAGTATTGTGTTGCAGTTTGGAGTGACGTAATATAAGAAAGACATAAAACTAGTAGAGGGTCCAAACGAAGGCTAAAAAGGTGGTGAAGGGTCTAAAGAGCAAAATGTATAAGGAGCAGCTGAGGTCACTTGGCTTGTTGAACCCAGAGCAGAGGAAGCTGAAGGGAGGCTTCCTGACAGCCTGCAGCTCCCTCACGAGGGAAGCAGAGGGGCAGGCGCAGAGCCCGGCTCTCTGGGGACAGCGACAGGACCCAAGGGAACGGCATGGAGCTGGGACAGGAGAGGATCAGGCTGGGGGTTAGGGAAAGTTTCTTCATTGAGAGAGGGTGGTTGAGCACTGGAACAGGCTCCCCGAGGCACTGAGCCCACCAAGTGCAAGAATTGTTTGGACAACACTCAGACACGTGGTCTGATTTTTGGGTGGTTCTCCTCTAGTCAGGAATTGAACTCGATACTCCTTGGGGGTCCCTTCCAACTCAAGATAATCTAAGATTCTACAGGTCAAACTGAAGAGCATGTTTAAGACCCAGTTAAGCATACAATGTGCATTTTCCCTAAGGACACAAAGACAAGGTTTCCTGGCCAGGTTTATTTTCCTCCATCTGCCTTCTAGAAAGTTAATTGTTCACAGCTGAATGAGCCCGTTTCAGCAGTGCTGCCCATGAGAGCGAGAATTAAAATCGCAGCAAGCGTCGGCAGCAGCTGCTCCTGCCTTGCTCACACCACACACAACGCGTTCCTTGGGTACGTTCGGCAGAAACAGCAACGGAACGGCTCAGTAGGGAGGGAGCTTCAGAGCGTTCCCGCCGACCACGTCAGAATTAACCGAAAACTAAAGAATATTAATGACAGCACTGCCCAAACGCCGCTCGAACACTGACAGGCACTGGGCACCCCCGCCTCACGAAGCTGAAGAGAGCACCGACCTCCCCTCCTTTATGCTCTGACCCCCGGCTCCCTCAGCGCAGCCACCACAGGAAGAAGGGAGCCGCGCTGCCCCTGCCCGCCCCTCGCCTACACCCGCGGCTCAGCCCCCCCAGCCGCGCCTCGCCCCCCACCTCACCCGGAGGTTGGCCTTGAGGCCGGCGGCCTTGGCGAGCTGCTGGAGCTCCGCGTACTTGAGGGACTCGAGGCGCTGCAGCAGGGGGAGCGCCATGACGGCCGCGGCCCCAACCGCCACACTTCGAATCTCGCGCTCAACCGCCGCCCACGCCCCGCCCACGCCGTTCGAACTCGCCCGCTGCACGCCGCCATTGGCTGGATGGGGAGAAAGGGGCGGGTTTTCGGGAGGGGAAGCCACCAATAGCGGCGCGGCCACCGCCGCGCTGGTTTTTTCAAACGCGACAGGCGCTGCTTGAGCGGGCGCTGGGACGCCCTTTCCAAACCGCTAAGATTGACACCCCGGCCGCCCAATAGCAACGCGGATTCACCGAGTGCGCTCCAATCGCGAGGCGGGGAGGGCGGGGCGCCGCGGTCGAGGGCCGGGCTGGAGAAGATGGCGCTGCGGGAGCAGCTGTGGCAGCTGTTTCAGGAGCCGCTCATCAGCGGCGTCATCACGGTGGAGAAGCCCCTGCCGGCCCCCACCGCCCTGCCGCCGCCTCCATCCCCGGCCCCAGAGGAGGCCCCGCTGCGGTGGCGGGGGCTGCGGCTGGAGGACTGCGCCGTGTTCCAGTGCCGCGGGTGCCGGGCGGTGCTGGGGGACTCGCTGCACCTGTGTGCGCAGGAGGAGCGGCGGCTCGGCCTCCTCGCCTGCCTCAGTCAGTGCCGGGGCGGGGTGGGCAGGGCCGGGCCGGGCGGGGTTCTCCCGGCTCTCTCTTCTCTCCTCAGGAGTCACCGGAGACGTGGCCTGGGAGGACGCGCTGCTGGTGGGCCTGGAGGGAGCCCTGCTGGGCTGGTGCGTAGCGCGGCCGGCTGGTCTTGTCCGGCTTAGTCAGGTCTTTTCTAGCTGCTTTCTGTCACAATAATATTTTTTTTTCAGTAAAAACTTGTTTGTTTTCCTCTTCACGAGGCAATGCTCAGCTTTAGCAGGGGAAGCTTTCACATTATCTGTCAGAGGTGCAGGCATAGCCGTTATTACACCACACCTGATCTTTACAACTTAAATTTCACCACATGCCACATTTGATCTTTACAACCTAAATCATTCTGAGACAATGCACTGTGGATTTTTATCTCTAATTGCAACTTCGCTTATTGCAGAGATTTTCTTAGACAACATGCCCAACTTCCCGTGTTCATACACTCTGTATTATTTAAGGATAAAGCATTATATTGTATTTTACCGTCCCCATGAAACTGATGATTGGATGTCCTCTGACATCTCTCCAGTATCCATGCTTTCACAACCTTCTGTTTAATAACGCTATTTTTCCACTTTCCTTTTAGCGCTTACAATGCGTTACGCTGTCGGTCATGTGGCTTGATGGTGGGCTTCATTCTTTATTCTGCGTTCAGTAACCTGGCTCATCTCCGAGGCTTATTCTGTTTCTTCAAGGCAAGCATCCTCTGGTGAGTGTCCTGTATGTTGATGGTCAAGGATTTAATGGGAATTTGCAAGTTGTTAAAGCAGGATGTATGACTAGTCTGCAGTTAACAAAAGCTACTCTGCTTTTGCCTGAGAGCAAAAATGTGGGATTTGAATATGTTCCGTGTTTACATTGTGTTGGCATGACTCCATTTGATTTGCCCTATACTTTTTGAGTGTCCTCACATTGCATCAAAGTTTAAATTTAGTTGTTTCCAATGCTGAAATCTCCTTCAGTTCCAGATCCACTTAATTAACGTAAGATATCAAAACAGTTCCATGATAGATGGATTTAATTATACAAACTGTAAATCATGTTTAGCGGTAATGTGGGGATGTTATGATTTGAAAGTAACATTGTTTTGCTTTTTTTTTTTTTTTTAGTATTTTCATAATTGATGGAGTACTTTGGGGAAGAATTTTGTATCTACTTTAAAATCTTCTTAAATAATCTGTATAAACAAGGAATGCAATTGTGTGGGCTTTTTAATTGTTTTTCCTTTTTTTTCCCCTTTCCCTATTTGTTTTCTAGCTATCTTTTAAAAAACAAAATATCAATAGAAGCATCTAAGGTGAATTTTCCTGCTTTGACCCTACAGGAACAACTGAAGAAAGTAAGGTTTCTACTTGACTTTGTATGGAAAATAGCAAGGAATATTAGTATTTTTGGATATTAGCCAAAAATATGGATACAGTTACAGTATTTGCAATGCTTAGAATTGAACAAGTTTTATCTAACCTTCTGACAGAAGGTTGTTATTCCTCAATGAATATATATGTTTTTGTGCTACTTCAGTGTTGTTAAGAGTGGATGGGGCTTCTCTACATTTTGAAAACAAACAAACAAAAAAAATGTTTTTTAAATGATTCTAGATTTTGCTTCTTGTGCTGTCCCTGGAATTGAAAAGTCACCATTAAATAATAATAATAAAAAAACATCTTGTTAATTTGAAAAGGATTCTAGCAGAGTTGTATTTACAGCTGTGTAAGCTCAAAACAGCACAACAACATCAATTTGTAGTTTCAGAGACAACACAAGATCCTCCCTTCTTTTTTGGTATTTAAATTGGTTGTTCTATTCTATAACATGGTTAGATGATAACTTACTAAATTGTTTGTCCCATAGCTCAAATATAGTTACTGTGTGTAGGAGACAGCCAATGCAATGGGTGTTTATATGCTTACTTGTTCCTTTTATTCACTTATTTATTTTGGTTTCTTTTCTAAGCATGAATATGGGCCCATGACATTACTTACGTTTTGTCATCCTCAAGTGTGTTATCATAACAGATATGCAGATTGTTCAAAGATCCAGAGTTAGAGTAACACTTTTCTCTAATTTTACTACTTATATCTTTTTTTTTTCTAGCTGAAAGAAAAGCTTGTGATGGTCCACATGCGCCTAGAATCGCTGACACAGAAGATGGAGGATCTGAAGCAAAAGAACATGGCAGAAATGTATGGCAGTATGGCTCTGCATCAGATGCAGTTGCCCAGATATGCAGTAGTTGCCAGGATATGCGGTAGTCAAAACCAACAATAATATGCCATTTTGAAGAACTGCCTAGGCCGTTTCCGCATCTCTACCGAGTCTGTTCATTATGAGGAAATAATGCAGCAGAACAGGTTTGAGAAAGCTGATCTGTCGCTATATCTGTATACAGAAAGAATTGGGACTTAAATGCACCTCTTTGTTCTCATGGGAACACCTGAAAATCTCACATTCTTAAGCTATGCTCAGAAAAATGCGTTGGCTGTTCCACGAAGCTTAGGCTGTGAACCACTGCCTTTGATAGATGTAAGCCTTTCCGTCCGGGGTTGAAGCTGTGAAAGTAAGGAACAGTCTTTTCTTCCCCTTTACTTTTGGTCAGTCACAGGAACACTGCTCTCCTGAAGCTGTGATGATCTTCCTGCTGCCTCCCCTTGGCCAGTCAAGATGTCTTGTAAGTTACCTAATGGGTACTTACTAGCTTTGATTTTTGATTGGATTCTGCTTTTTTTCCAAACACCTAGAAAGTAATTTGATGGAAGAGAAAGAAGGCTACTTACCCCTAGTTATTGAGACAGAGTATCTTTGTCCCTAGTTCCCATTTGTTGGGAGACTGGGAGGTCATTTTCTTCTTCCTGCTGCCTAAAGGGCTGATTTTTGAAACTGTCTCTAAAATTTAGTAGCTTCACATAGCAGTCTGGAGAGGGTTGTACTTACTTGATCAGATTCATTCCAGTGATTCAGTTTGCCATTCCCTTTGTTCTGCTTTCCATATGTGATTGCCAGATTGCACTGTGTTGCTGATGATACCAGGGCTCTCTGTATTTCATGGTTTTATTTATTTGTAAAATAATTCTCGTCAGGCTTGGAGCAGAGGGTATAAAACTCACTGCAAGGCACCTTGCAGGCTTATGTGGGCAGCTGGTATTTATGTTACTACTTATGTTCAGTGCGCTGGTTTTTGATTAAAAGTCCTGGATTGTCTCCATTTATTCCGATTAAGCAATAACAATATCAAGAGCCATTCTGCTGGGAGAGAAGCAGCTCCTTCTGTTAAATTCTAACAGTACCTGCTATCTAAACGATGATTATTATCATCATCAGTGTTCTACAACTTTGACAGATAAAAGCACAAAAATGCAGTATTTCTCAATGACAGCTAAATTTGGGCTATCCAAATTAACTACCTGAAATAAATGTTACACTCTGGTAAGATCTGCTTCATTGCCTGTAATGATTAATGTTATCTCCAAAATGTGCTCTAGCCTGAACCTTTAACTGGAGAGCTGTTCTTCTCAACAGTTGTCACTGTACATTATTCATGTAAAGTTTGGAGTTGTATTTGATTACCTCATTATTAAGAACTGAGACTTTTTTTGAAATTAATTTTCACAATACTTCTGCATTATGTTTAACAGCCTCTTGGTTTCTAACTGGGGTTTTGTGACTAAACTCACCTTGTGCAAATATCCCTCCAATCTCATGTGTTTTCCTTTGTAAAACTTCACCTTTGTGTTACTTTTTAAGTGTCAGTTCTTCCATTGCATCAGTCCAAGAAACGTGATAGGTAATGGGACTATTCACTTCTGCCTTTTCATTCTGGTTTCTGCATTGATGTTTTTCTTGTTAAATACTTCACATTTATTCTGTGTATAATATAAATAGTGCAAAATTGTCTTCCTTCATTTAGCTAAGTACATGCTCCTAAGAGGAAAAGTAAGCTGTCAGTTGCATTTTTTTAATATTACCTTTACTGTTGTAAAGACAACTTAAAAAAATAAAAATGCTGAAATTCAGAAATATATATCACGAGTTGTAAGCTTATAAATTGTATTTCACTAGTTTTGGAACTGGGAAGACCTCAGCTCCATTGAGTCACTCCGTAGTCCTTCGCGTCTGTCAAATCACGGTTCTTGACACTGTTGCTTGTTGTATCTGCTGCCACTCACAGCAATACGGAGTTCTAAATAAAACCCGTTTTAAGAAGCAACCCACCTTAATTTACAAAATACAAAATAAGTGCAACAGTATCTTCAGTAGTCCAGGAATAACAGTTACTAAGATACGAACTTAAACTGTAGCTTTAGGTTTTAAGTGAATCTTAAACTTTTCTTCCTAAAAGATTCAATTCAGATTTTCATCCCACAGTCTACCCCAGATTCAATTTCCACTTGAATCTACAACTGAGTGGTGAATGTTCCTGTTTTTTTTTCCTATTGTGGAACCTAATCTCCTTTAGTTAGGCATTTTGAAAGCTGCGTGAGCAGTGTTGATACTTTCGGTGCAGCCACAGCCAGTCTGGCTCAGGAAGGAGGGATTCTCTATTTAAAGAAATACCTGATTTAAACACGCAGCTCAAGGTCAGGCCACAGCTCTCTTTATTCTTCTGTGAACTAACGAGCAGCTGGCTTCTCTGAGAAAAGCAAGCAGAAAATGAAACAAATGAAGGTGGTTTAGCAGGTTACTTAAGTAGCAACCACACAGTGAATCTTCTATAAGCTCCCATAAGGGTCAGCAATCTCAGTAAGAGGTTTTGGAAAGCTGGTGGTGTTGGGAGCCATGGTTTCTTCAGCATAGTCCTCATGAGGTGGTCTTGCCGCTGTGTTACGGCACCTCACTAAACTGCTTTCTGCAGCAACTGCAAGGAAAGTTGTGCCTCCCTGTAGGTTGTGAAATGCCAACCACCAAAGGAATGTGAGCTACCAAAACAATAAACAATCCACCTATATGTGAAACAATTTTGAGACTTACTCCCATTAGGTGGTCTATCTTGCAAGCACAGAAGCTTTCTGCTACCATCTAAAATAACCTTTGAAGCTTCTGTTTGGTATGTTGCCCATCTTGAGTGGAGTGGCAATTTTTCTTCAGGTGCCTTCCAGGAAGTTGGAGACTCTCGTGTCTGAAATCTGCTGAAACAGCTGGATCCAAAGCAGATATTCAACACATGCAAGTTTAGCTCAAATTGTTAAGCTTTGTCAAAGGCACAGCAAGTACATCTCAGAAGTGGAAGCAGTTAGCACCTCAATGAAGACAGAGTGCGTATTACCTTGGTTAATCTATCTCTTGAACAAATGACACGCCAGGTTTTAGTGCATTCTCAGCCTGTGCTGCTTTATTGCTAAAAAAATTTGTATACAGGTGCAGAGTTTCCAAGTTCATTTTTAAACAGTTCCTCTTTACAGTGTCAAAAGAATAAAATCTTATCTTGAAATCCTCAAAGATGCATAGATATAAAAGCAAGCTGCCTTTTGGAAAAAAAAAGTCAGAATTTGCAGGGAAACATTCTTTTACTGTTACCATGTAAAACGTGTGCAATGGGAGTACCTAGTGATACCAGTAATCTCCATTAACCCATGTGAGCAATGCCATCAGAAGTTCAGTGTAAGAAGTCTTCTCTAACCTGTTTAAGTACTGGGATAATTTTTAAGAAACTATAATTAATACTTCTTTGCTGTTGTATCTCTCAAAAGGAGGATATCTTCACTGAAGTCCTAAAGTAGCTTACTTCCTCAGGTTTTATATTGACAAGGATAAGCATTAACAACGGATACAACTGCTTACTCACCACACAAAAGAAAACATGTAATAGGGTTTAAAACCACGTGAAGTGTTCTAAAGAATATCCTCTAGGCATTAGGTGGCCACGGCTAACTGCTGGGCTAAACCCTTTTTACAAATAGATTCCCCTTTAGCTTGAAGAAGTTGGCTCAAAGGATTTCATTTAACCTAACTTTGATACTGTAAAATAGTTAAATGTTCTCTAATAATATTCCTATCTTCATTTGGCAATTCTTGTATATCTAGAAAGCATTCATGAGAAAAACACAGCCCCCGTTCTAAACCCAAATCATGGTGCTTTATGGACGTTTGGCTATGAAGCATGATCAGGATTTAACTTGACACACAATTTCTTCCTCCAAGACACTTCCTCTTTCTGCTTAAGAAAGGGGACTGAGCCTCTGTACATGGAGAAGTGTTCTGCACAAGTTAAGCCCACCTACAAAATTAAGCTAAGCTAAAAGTATGGAATTCTGCAGTAACACGCTAGTATTCTACGTGATTGAATATTTAAACTAGGAAAAGCATTAGTGACATCGACACTGCCACGTGTTCTACGTTATTTTCAAACTGCCAGCAGAAATTCACTGCAGTACCCACTAAAAGACTTGTAAAGTATTACAGAGAGCACAGTAAAAGTTTATGGAGAAATGGCACCCAAATTCCCTTTTATTTAATAAGTGAAATAAAGAAAAAAAAAAGACTATATTGCAACCTGTGTTGCAGAAGATAAAGACCTTCAGTGATCAAATCTCATTTTCTGTTTTTAAAAATCTCTTTGTCAAAGAACTTAAAAAATATACAAGATTACCAGTATTTTCAGGTTCGTTCCTGCAGGTGCCATTATTGCTGGCTGGTACCAGTATACTTCAGTACAGCTGCCATTGTGGCTAGAGAGTTACCTGAAAATACTGTCTATTAAAAAGCTATTCAACACCTGAAATATTTGTACTGTGCTTATTAATTTCAGTCTTCTCCAAATAATTTCTCTCACCACGCACAAGCTTATTACCTACTGTCTGGCAAATACTACACTCAATTTGAGTCCATTTTTTCTGTTACTGTAGTTTTTTGTTGTTGTTGTTGTTGTTCTTTTTATTTTTACCAGTTGCTCCCTGCTGCACTTTGAAAGAAACTCTGCACCCTTTTCCTTGCTACAGCTGCAGCAGGTGAGAAACCTCCTCTCGCCTTTAAACATGCTTAGTCCATGCCCTGCTTTTTACATGCTCAGGGCACTAAAATGAACCAGACAAGAGGTTATAAAGGCGAGTTCTGCTGATCCTGGTTCCTGTTTTACAGTTTTGGTGCCATGCTTCTGCCCCTACCTATACATTCTGCCCCTTTCTCTACAGAGGCAGCACATTCTCAAAAAAAGAAATCGAAAAGACAAAAAGAAAAAACAGTTTGAGAATCAAAGCAGGAAGTTCAAGCTATTGGTATATTAATTTCTATTGCTTCATTATGTATAAATGCATATCTCAATTTACTGGTAATAACTACATTACACTAGACATTTTGAATCATGCATAATTAGAATACTAGCTCTAAGATTTGGTTTGTGGGCCTGTGCCACTTCCCTTCAGTTTCTCCATGCACTTCTTTATGCCTCAGGCATCACAAACTAGCCTTCTTTTATTTGACCTGCAAACACACTCGTTTGGAGGGGAAGGGGAAAGAAGCAGATAAGACTTACACAGGACACACTGAACAGTAAGTTACCTTTTATCTTTAACCTTAAATGTTGCAGAACCTTAGGGAATCTGTCTATCCTATAACCTGGTACATAGGCTCAGAGACGGAAACACACACTCCTTGCTTACGTCAAGTACACCTACGCTGTCTCCAAAACTCAGGAGATAGTGCTGAGCAGACTGAAAGGGAATAGAAAGCAGAATTCCTGGTTAGTGTTCTGCACTGTTAAATGAGACACCCTGGTTCGACTGCTGGCTTTTGTGTGCCAGTCAAAGTGCTGTAGGGGCAATATGCTGGATCATTCAGTAAAAGAAAAGCAGTGGGATCTAACTCGAACTGCCATTTATGCAGCTCTGTACCTGAACAGCAAGCAGGATTATTAGGTTTTGAAGGAAGACCAGACTCTTTCCTAGGGAAGTAGTTTTTTGTAAAATTGGTTATCCATCAAAAACTCTTCTCTTCCATCCTTCTCTGCTCAAAACCACTGCCAGATCTTGTCAATGTAACCCTTGCATAAAGTGTCAATGTCCTGAAGCACGGTACAATTTGTTATCACTTGCTATCAAGTAGTCTGCAAGCCTTTTTTTTTTTTTTTTTTTGTCCTAAATTTGATAATTATGCTCAGTTGCAGAAGTTGCAATCCTCAAGCTGCAATTCCCAATGCAAGTACTGGCTAGATCTTCTACAGCAGAACCACTGGGTAAGGGACAGTACCCACATGTATCACTTGGGTTCAGTAATGCTAACGTGGTCATGCCAGCAGTGGTCACTGCACTTTTGATATCCCACGTTGCAATGTGGTAGCATACAGCACTGCTACTTAGTTTTAGCAGCACTGAAATCAAGGGGTTTGGAGCAAAAGGCATGCCACAGCACGACAGCTGAAAGGCAACGGGATTTCCTTTGTGGCTGTGAAAACTAATTTCTAATATAGTACCCCATGGAATTCAGGTCATTATTAAATCTGAACTGGGAAGAATATGCAGATAGCTCGCCTGGTTACATCAGTCTCAATCTCCACTCCTCCCCCCCCTCTCTAAATTAATAAAGCCTTGGAAATTTCTACTCAGCCACAAAGTTCCTACTTCTGAAGTCTGAACGTGACCATGTTTTCATTATTAATTCATTATGTAAATGTACTTGCTGACCACAGACTACAATAAATTTATAATTTATTTAATGTAATCAGATCACAATCAAATTAAGGTTCCCTATGGCCAGCTTCCAAGTTTATCAATAATGCAATAGCTGGAATTTAAGCTGATTATAACTTTCCAGATCAGTTAGCTTTTCATACACATATTAGCTAACACTTAATTTAGATATGCTCATGCTTATCTTAATTACATTACGCTGTAGAAACACTCACAGCCCTTAACAGTCCCTCTATCAACTTACGAAGAGCCAAACAGCTTCACCCATGTAATTTCAGAATATCAGAGGCTTCCCTTCAGTTGGAAGTTAAATTCCAAACGACTTCAACTTTCTACCAGAAATCTAACCAGATAGATCTAAACTTCTGATGTAACACTTCTGTTCGGAACACACTATTATCTGCTGGGCCATGCTGTCTCTATAGACCATGTATCTGCATGTATCTGAAAACAGCGTCAACTATGGACATGTTAGAAGTTCTGGGGCTCTTTTACGTAACCCTTTGACAGCAGATACTTTTGCTGGGTGCAGAAGCTACACCTGTAGATCAATATCCCTTTCTGTTACCGGAGGCTTCACCGTACTTGTCTCTGGAAAACTTCAGGCATTAACAGAAATCAATGGCTTGAAAGAGAGTGTTTAGCATGTCTAAAGTTATTTTTGCTGCAGGGTAGCATTTTTAGGATCCTACAATTGTCCTTTGGGATGAACAAGTGTTTTCAGTGTCAAATGTTATCTAATAAATTTCTTTTTTAAAGACTTGTCACCATTTCAAGTTGGTCTTTTTAAACAAAGAAAGTAAGTACCACCTACAATAAAATGCATTACAGCTTCAGAACCAAGTTCTTTCCACAGTCCAGTATTTGGAAGGGTTTAGTTTCCCCTCAGAAGAACTAAGAAAGTGCTAGACTGCAAAAAAGGGAAACTTCAGCTACCCTTGCAGAAAGAACTGTCTGCCCTTCCCCCAGCACTCACTGACAGTGCTTCAGATGTGTGACAAAGCTAAACAGTTTGTTTTTGTTAATATCAGGTTCATTAACTAAGTATTCAGGTGCCAAATTCCCTCCAGTGAGAGGAACATTAAGAGGAATTCACCCATCTTAGGAAAAGAGACTTTTCATGCAACTCCCTGCAGCACAGAGCGCCACAAACTTATTTGGTTATTACCCACCTACTCTACTGTACAGTCTTGCTAATGCAAGTTATTTACTATCACATGCAAAACAGTTATTGCTACTAAAGTTCTATTTTCTTATTAAATCATCTTATGGCTTTGTTTGCATCAGGGATTCTTCCCCCTACATACTGTGCTATTTTGCATTCCAGTTTCAGAGGTATTTTTCAATTGATTCTCCCAAGCACTAAACTACGTTATTCAATGGTACAGCTACTTCTGTTCAGAATTGAACCTAACTCTGAGCACAGGTCCCCCAGAGCTCTGCTGTAAATGGCCCAACCACCCAGTTTTCTTGGAAACTTATTAGATGCAGAGGGTCGGGGTGGGGGGTTTGTTACACACATTAACTCTGCAAGGATTACTGGTTTTGCACCAAAGAACATGCTACTTGATTAATTACTTTAGAGATACATCCTATTAAAATTACAAAACCAAGCTACCCATTCCCTCCCTCCTCCTAGTGGCCATTTACAGGCAGGTCTCAGGGAAAAAAGATGCAGTATCCTCTCTAAAGTGACAGAGAAATTTGTTCTTGTAAAAGAAATGCGTGAAGAGCAACACTGGTATCAAATAAGACTTTTTTTTTTCCTAGGAAATGAGAGAATGCCATCCACAGGGCATCACTCATCTCAGGAATCATACCAGTCTCTTATTTCACCAGTCCAAGCTGCCCATTGAGTGCTAAACCATTTGAACATTCCCTGGTCTAAACTTTCCTTCTGAAAAAAGCAGAGGGAGAGACTTAAGTTATTAAAATTGAGATTAGAGCTGGAAAGCAATACTGGAAGTTACCCAAAACACAGGATATTGAATTCTCAGTAATACAGGGGTGGGGAATCTATGACCCATAGGCTAGATAGAGCCTGCTGAACAGATGCAGTCTGCAATGTTGGTTTTCAACAGCCCTTAATCTTATTATATTCTCTCTTATTAAGATGTGTGTAAATGCAGGATCCACCAAAGGTGTTAAAAGATTCAACAGGACTTCAGAAAAAAAAAAGGTTTTCCATTCCTGCAATAATGGACAAAAGTCTTCTACTTATAATTGGAAGAAAGCATTTTGCAACTAGTAACTAACTTAGCAGATAAAAAGGATAATGTTTAACTGGTTCTAATAATTATGTAATTGAATTTGATTTTTTTTTCTTAACAGGTTTTGTAAATAATATTAAGGTAGTAGAGATGTGCACAAAACACACACAAACTCTTTATCGCATTCTTAATTCTGAGTATATCATAGGATGGGTAATAATTAAATGGAAAATGCTGCTCGTAGAAGAAAACACCTTCAACAAAGACTAAAATGTAGAGAATCACTGGTGACAGAGATGAGAATTCTGGATGCTTACATACACTAGTTTACTATTGCAGTTGGACAGAAATACTAAAAACGAAGTTAACTATGACTCTGTGAAGCCCATTAAGTGAATGCATTCACTTTCTAAAGATAGCATTACCACTGTCACAGGGAGGATACTGCATATTTAGACCATGTTTGTGACATTTCTACTGTATCCTTTCTATTGTTAATTACATTATCATCACTGCTTATTAATAAATTTGTCACTCTGAAATTGTAAAAATACTACTAGGCTCATGCACTGATCCTAACATGGCACTACTGTTTGCTACAAAGCACTAATGCTTATGGAACTATACACATCTCAAAATGGAAGACATTGGTGATTTTGTTGTTTTCAAACAACTTGTAACATCATTTTGTCCACAAGTATTAAAATATATATATGTATATATATATGATCTATTGCACATGCCCCTTGTTTTTGTAATCTTTCACATGGGAAGATTTCCAACCAACATAGAGAAAAAGTGGAGCAAGAAAAAGTAAGTAGGCTGAGGCAGCATTTCCTAACCAGCACTTTTATAAAGAAGCTGGCTGGAAAGGTACGGCTGTGGGGGTCTTCTGGGCATGCATTGTTCGAGTATTAGCTCTGTGAAAGCCACAGATTTTTAGCCCTGTTAAAAATATTATGTTCTAAAAGTAAACTTGAAAGCTAATGTTCTTACGTTATCTGGGTTAGGAGCCAGGAAAAATCTGCAGGTTTTTTGTTGTTGTTACAATGCAGGGTTACAAAATGTTGAGGGTTATTCTTATGGATGTGGAAATCAGTAGCACGAATTGTCTACCCTCTAGTCAGAAAAATTCTTAGTTTTTGTACATATCCACAGAAGATAAAAATACATTCCTGTCTCCCAAGTATTTTGTCACCCAGCTATGCAAGAATCAACTGCTAGCTCTAATGTCAGAAGGATAAGTATGGGCAGAAGGAAGAAAAGGAATTTCCCATATTTAGGATCAGATGTTTCTTATACCAGATACCTTCCAACAACATATAATCCTATGATATTAACAGTATTTTCCATCACTTAAGAGATGGATCCTGCTTCTACAGACATCTACATTAAATCCTATTGGTTTCAACAAAAGGAGGACCTAAAAGTAAGTGTGCTTTTCTAGTTGCATCTAAAACCAGAAAATTCAGACCATTTTCAAACACATCCTATATTCTTAAAAGAAATCAGGCCAAGTTGGTGGTTGCCTCAGCAGGATTAACGTATCTAAACTAATTACAGAAACACAGCTCGTTGCAACGTTGCATACAATTTTAGTGCACCTCTCTGCTCATTACAGTTGGCATTATTTTGATACACAGTGCCCTCCCTACTCTCCTTAGCTTTCATGTCTGATCTTTGCTTCTTGGAAACAAGCAACGGGTAAAGCTGTCATTAAATCTTACTGTTACAATGCAAGTCTATACACAGATATAACTTTACCCCAAAGACCAGGATCACCACCAACGCTCATCCTTGCTCTGCTGTGGAATGCGGTCCCCATAAAATTTCACTACATTTTAAATATCTCAATGCTGCCCTCGCCATCTATCATGAAGATTAAAGAAGGATTTCAACTGTTGGCTTTTTCAGCCATTTTCAGGCTCTCTGGCTCTCTCCAGCAGTTTTCTAAAATGAAAAATAGAACAAACCAAAACAAAAAAACACCCCACCCCCCAACCATGCTATTATCCCCCCAAACCTATTAGCAGGATCTATATACCTTTATTTGATCCAAATTTGAAAATATTTTAAGCTAGTAAATCACATTTTCTAAATCACAAGTGTGGATTAAGGTGCACTAAGAGCTCCAGACTTGAAACGGAGATTTCTTTTTGCCAAGAAACCTTACTTGCCATATACAATACCATAGCAAGGAGCATGTGAACAGTACAAACTCCCACCTCAGAAATGATTGAAAATATCCTATATAAACACAAACGATGTAGACAAAGAATCTTGTGTAAACATAAGAACAACAGATAGCGCCTTAGATTGGGAAGGAATAGGAGGAACCAGAAAAAGGCCTGGCCTAAGCATTTCTGCTCTCTCTCAAGCCATACCTCCTAGGCATCTACCAGCTCGTTCTACCAGGCCTAGATGATGGAAACATACAGGTCATCTCAGTTCTCAGTCACAGAAGAATAAAAAGTATCTGATTCCATCAGCAGTATGAAAAGCTGAAACTGTGGAAAGGAAGCTGAGCGGACAAACCGCAACTTTACACCTCCGGTCTCTTCCATCCCACCAGAAGTTAATTTCTTTAAATAAAGAAATTCTGCCCCATCTTTTCAACTGTAGAATGTTCCTTTTGCTGCTAAGGATTTATAAAAAGCCAAAAGGAGGGAATGATATAACACAAACCTAGTCATTATCCTGTAACCCTGAAGGTCTTTAAAGCTTCATTTTTCTTTGATAAAAATGAAGTGGTGCAGAGTAATTTCTCCTTCTGGTGAAAGCTCTTCATACCCAGCACTTACGTGGGTTTACACATGCAAACCTACATTTTGATCACAGATTGGGATGATGCTGTTACACACTATAGACAAGGTGATTCTGCATTTGTTCCTCTGCATTAGCTGCTTTACGTGAGTTGACAAGACATCTATCTACAAAGTCAAGCCAGGTTCCTGGGCTACAAAATACCTCTTATGGGACTTCTCCAATTGTTTGGTAAGTTTCTTCCGTATGTCAGAGCAGAAAATATGTCCTCGTTTCCTGCTGAAACTTTTCATACATGTCAAGTTTGGCATGGC
The DNA here is from genome assembly GCA_011075105.1 of Heteronetta atricapilla. NCBI lineage: Eukaryota > Metazoa > Chordata > Aves > Anseriformes > Anatidae > Heteronetta > Heteronetta atricapilla. The sequence goes on from CM021735.1 coordinate 31,605,607, forward strand.
AATGCATGCAGACACTTTATAAGCCAGGAATTCCTATATGACACAGTGAAGAACTTATCCTTCCTAAAGCGAAGAAGGAGATAGATATCAGTGAAGAACATCAGCTTCCACTTCCATCTGATTTCAAAGTTTTTCTCATTTTAAAACAGAATGGAGAAAGCTGGATGAAGAGCTGGCACAGAAGACATTTCTTCAGGGAAACAAATGCTGATTTCTGTTACTCTGCTTTTGAGTTTTGATACCGCAGCAGGGTTGCTTCTGTGGGAGAAGTCATCTGGGGAATTAAGCGTTGGGTGAGACGGTTGATGCAGGAAATGAAGAGATCTTTGTTCATGAAGCTCCATGGAAGTGAAGGACAAGATTTTGCTTGCTAGGAGAGACATGTCCACATCTCACAGCCTGTGAACAAGCAACAGGACTATCACCTTCTTAAATTTCAGCAAGGATCTGGAATTCCAAAATCAAAGAGAGAAGAGGTAGTTCAGGAGACAGAATAAAATATATTTGGCATTAAAACGCCTACTCGTTCATTACTTTAAAAATCTGAGTCTAATGGAAAAAAAATAGTTGGCTTCACAGACTGCAGTAATCCCATTCTGTAAGAGTTTATATCGAACTACGTATGTCTGTAAGCTGGCTAATGAAATACTACAGAAATGCTGAATTATATGCTTACTCAGAAGCAGTACACCCAAAAATACACTGGTATTAATAAGCTATGAGGCCTTCATAACTGTGGCTCTGACACATAACATGACAATGTTGAGGTATCACCTGAACACACACAGAATCATCGAATGGTTTGTTTTGGAAGGGACCTTAAAGATCATCTGGTTCCAACCCCCCTGCCATAGGCAGGGGCACCTCCCACCAGACCAGGCTGCCCAAAGCCCCATCCAGACTGGCCCTGAACACTTTCCAGGGATGGAGTATCCACAGCTTCTTTGGGCAGCCTGTTCCAGTGTTTCACCACCCTCTGAGTAAAGAATTTCTTCTAAATATACCCCTTGTCCTATCACCACACTCCACGATAAAGAGTTGATTCCAACCTGGAGAAGAGAAGGCTCTGGGGAGACCTTATAATGGTCTTCCAGCACCTAGGAGAAGCTTACAAGAAAGCTGCGGACGGCTTCTTTGTCAGGCAGCATAGCAATAGCACAAGGTGTAATGGCACTGCACACAGAGAAAAGAACTTCTGCTATAGTGGGTCACAATTCAAAGAGACTATGAACAACCACCTAATTAGCTACAAAACTGTCAGTGCTGTAGAGGAAAAAAACACTTATGACTGCTGTAAAGTCCATACATTAGGTCCTTTTTTTTTTTTTTACCCATTTCTTCCCACTTGTCCACAGTTTAGACATACTTCAACAACTGCCATCTTGTCACTGACCTACTGGCCTTTCACCAGTGGCACACCTGGCACTGCCTACTCACGGAAGCTATTAAGACATGGATTTTTTCCTTTAAGTTTGATGCCAGCCAGCCTGGATTAGAAGGTAACAGGAATGCAATTCTGCGTAATGCCAGGGAAAAAAAAAACCAGCCTACTACTATTCTCCTGTACGACAATGAGTGATGTGAAAGAGGAAATATTTTTTCTTTGGTTTCTCTTTCTCAAATATAAGCACATGAGGACACATCAGATTTTCTGCCTCCTTCCTCTCTTTTCTCTGGTCTTTCATTGACTTTCTTTTATTATTCTCATTACCTCAATCCTTCAGTTGATCAAGTTCAGAAATAATCTTCTGGTAATCATTTTCAACTCCTATGTCAGAAGTAGTGAGCAGACTATGGTAATGGCAATACACCACATGTCACCATCACTTTCTCTCTGAGGCACTCAAATATTTCAGCTGATCATAAGCTTGACCATCCATGCCCACGCTGATGGGTGTTTTACTCTTGATATGAAGCTGGGGAAAAGCAGACCTGGGGAGCTGCAACAAAAGATGTCAAAGGTTTGTGGCAGAGCCAAGAACAGAATCCAGCACTCTGTTATATACCTTAACTACCAGAATATCTTTACTTAATTTACTGGGAAAGTAAATAAATAAATAAATAGAAATTCTAGACTTTGATCATTATCCTTAGAATTTTTTGAATTTACTTTCTTCAACTTGATAATTGACATTTGGTTACATTATTGTTCTTCCACTCCTAGTGTTTAACAAATAAAAAACCTTTAAGATAACTACTCAAAGCTAATGCAATTAGTGTCTCTTAACAGAGTAAAATAACAGCATGGAACAGGTGTTTTGTAACTCTCAAAGCATTTATTTTTGTTAGAATATATATAGTTAAGTAAAGGTTTATTTCAAGTCAAGCACAAGTTGAAAGTTGACACCGTGGCAGCATTCCAGTTCTCTGAGTGTCCTAAGAAAAAATAAAATCTCAATAACTGATTTACTTGGCAAAGAAAAAAAGAAGGAGAAGGTAGAGAAAACTGACAAGTTTAGTTTTGTGTATTTAGTACTGAAATAACCTTATGGCTTTACTCACCGTCATTTTTCACCATTCAACATTCTCTTCAGGGAACCTAGAGAGAAAGAGATGAACAAATTAAAATTAGATATAAGAAGCTCTTCTGATAACAGATCATTATATGCACAAGGCACAGAAAGATTATCTGTACCTTCTGGGAAGCAGCTAACATTATTAGATAGTCTACATTAAACATGTTAATGTCACTTTTCAAATGTTTATAGCCACCTTCCTCTTTCACAATAACGAAATGGATGGTCAAGTGAATCACACCTAAGTATTGAAGATCCAGGATCTTCTTGTTCCATCCTCGTGTCGTCAGTTCTCACCCTCCCAATTCAAGTCCTCCCCCAAGGACCTGACAAGCAGTATGAGACTTCAAGACATTAAGGAAACAAATGATTTCACAAAACAATTAATTTGATAATTATCAGTTATCAGGAACTCTCTAACACTGTTTTAAGGTATCCAACAGATCTGGCTTTCCAAAATGGTTCCAAAAATTTCCCAGTGTTACCTCTCCACACTGTCATTCACCCCCACTTCTCTCTACTTTTACAAAGGTATCTAAATCCACTCTACGCAGCACTATAGCAAACTGTAGTAGAGCTGGAGAGAGAAAGGGAGTGCCTGGTGTGGAGGCTCCAAACGGGACACAAAAGAGGGACAGGTCTCTCAGAAAGGCTTGTGTTACCAGCACCCCACCTAGCAAGCCCTCCCAACCCCAGCATGTCCCCCTGCAATTTTAGAAGACGCCCAGATAGGGATACAAAGAACGGAGCAGGACAGGGTGGAGACACAGGTCACTGTCACCTCCAACAGGGTGTGCTAAGGCCTATCAGGGACACAAGAAGTCACCAACCTGGGAGTCCAGAGGACATGAGGACTTGCCAGCTGATGCTCCTTGTTTCTTCAAGGGGCCCCTGACTGCTGGACACATGACTTAAATACCCCTGCTACGATGCCTGGCCGGTGGATAGATGTCTTGGGCACTGCACAAATGCAGCTGCTTATGAGATTACGAGCCTACGACACTGTAACCTCTTTTGTTTCGCTTTTTGTTTTACGTGAATTCATCCTCACCTCCTATGAGGTTTCCAGTGCATATTGCCTACCTTTTTAGCACAATAGGGTAGGAATAATAATAATACTTCCTACAGCAGGAGACAACTGCTTTACAGCTGAGATTTCTATTCCATGATACACACACCAAAGGGCTCTTTGAATGCTGTTTAAGCAAAGAAACACCCCTACCTGCACATCTCATTTTAGAGAGCTTTTTTTAAAAAAATCAATCCTCCAAAGACTGTGTGGGCCTCTGTATCTTGCGTTCAGCTACCCACCAACACATCAAGACTCCTTTCAAACCTCGTTCCTTTTCTAGTTTTTAAGAATGAACGTGGGAGGTGTTCAAGAGAGACTCCAGACTCTTCACGCATTCAGGCAGAATGCTTAGCCTCAGTTGGCCCCTGGTTTTTGACACCCCTGAGATGAGAGGTTAGCATCGTAAGAGGTACAGCGTACTTCTGCACATGTCTGTATTGCACAAGCTCACAGCGCTGTGAGGAAAATTTTAAAGCAGTGCACAGAGCTGGTTTGACATACACCAAGGTAACAGAAAATTCTGATTATTTTTGATGCTAATTCTTACAGTTCTTAAGCATTCAAAGCAATTAAGAATAAATATTAATCCAAGTTTATTTACTTACTGCTAAGAATACTGTACAACTTCACATGAAAAAAAGCTGACAGCTTGTTATTCTTCTAATTATAGCATAAAGCAAAGTTATCTTTGTATGTAATGTGCCAAAGGCAAATCCCTCGGCATATTCTAACAGCTCACACATAGACCTGTACAAGTAGGTATTCACCAGCAGCGGCATGCTGTGCCTTAATGTTATGTTACCTGTGAGCTGCTATTGCTGTTACCAGGTGAATAACACATAATATACCACATGGTAAAACATTCCTTTAGAAATTCCTCTCACAAGCAGCTACCGCTTTCAGAAGTAGTTGCCACAACCACACTTATTACATTTCTTTTGCGTTATTTTATCAGTTATAAGCATCTTCCTTATTGGTCACGTATAGTAGACCACATCACTTCAGGATCTGAAGCTGTGCTTCTCGTTTAGGTGCTTCAGTATTTTTATTATTTTTAACTTTCACCTGACATTCACACTGAAAATGCAGCCAGTTAGAATAACGCGATGAACTAGAATTTTGAAGAACTGCTATAGAACATAAACCATAAGGGATTCCACGCTGAATGAATCCCTTTGGTTTCGGCCAGGAGTCCCCTTTACAAACAGAACCTGTAGCACAGGGAACTCCAAGCGTTTTGCCCGAACAACTCCGGGCACACCAGAGCTGCGTGTGCGGGCACGGCCAGGCGCTGCTCTCAGTCAAAGCCCCGGCAGCCGCCCCACACGCTGCCCCCGCTCCCCTCGGCACGCAGCAGCCCGCGGCACTAGCCTCCACCCCCCCCCCCCGGCGGCTCTCCACCCCGCCCGCCGCCCGCTCCCGGCCCCTGAGGAGTGAGGGCGGCGGCCGGCCCCGCTCGCTGCCCGGGCCCCCAGCGCAGCGGGAGGCCGGGAGCCGCCCGGCCGCGCCGGCTGCTCCCGCCCGGCCCTGCCGGGCTCGGCCCGGCCCCTCGGGT
>CM021735.1:31611149-31652713 GCA_011075105.1 Heteronetta atricapilla
GGCCGGGCCCGTCCGCGGCGGGCGCTCACCTGAGCGCGGCCCGAGCCGCGGGGCCCGGCCGGCCCCGGCCGCTCCGCCCGCTGCGCTCACGCCGCCATCTTCCCCTCCTCACCCCGGCCACCCGGCGGGGGGCTCGCGGCGCCCAGGCGACGCCGGGCCCGCCCACTCGGCCGCGAGCCTATCGGGCGCCCCTCCCGCGCGTCGCCCGCCAGGCTTCGCGGCTGATTGGTCAGCGGCGCCGTCCATCGAGGAGGCTCACCGCCCCTCCGCAAGGCTTTCCCTCCCGATTGGCCCCCGCGGCGGGCACACGGCTGCGAAACGAGTGGCTGCGGCCACGCGGGCGGGGCCGGCTGGAGGAGAATCCTCCGGTGACCTCTGAGAGGATTTAAAGGGGCCGCTGGGCCGGCCGGGGCTGAGGTGCCCCGGGGTAGGGGGACTGCGTCCTCTCAAGGACACCCTGAGCGTCCTGAGGGAGCGCCTCCAGTCACGGCGCCGGTTTCCGTTTTCCGCTTTCATTATTTTTTGGGGGTAAAGCAGCAGTAATTTTACAGTTGAGGCTGACTGGCGAACGCAGCGAATAGCGCGGAGATGCGCTCTGCCAGTGAGGGAAGCCGAGGAACAGCCCCCGCCGGCCGTGATTCAGCGCCACTACGAGCCGGCGCTGCTGGAATCTTCTGACATCTCCAGCCAAGTAACACGCTCGTAAGGAGGTGGCATCTTAACGCCGATTCCCACGTCAAATAAAACCCTTCTGCTCTGCCAACTGAAATACCACAGCTACAGCAGTGTTACCTCTGCACAAATACAACATCTACACAGCAGTTATAACTGAAGTTGGAGTTTCAAAGAATCAAACGCAGACCTTTATTTTTCCCTGACAAGTCAGGGAAACTAACATTATTTGTACTTCCCTTCTTAACAAGGCAAAACCTGTGATCAAATTCTTTTGTTTTGCCCTGACTTGATGCCAAGCTAACAGGCCTGCAGCTCATTAAGTGAATTCATTTGTCTTCTTTCAGAATCAGCTACTGACAACCCTCCAACTTTGTACAGTCTCCATAGTATTGGTGAAACGACTTGTAACCCTTCAGAGAACCTAGATGTAAAAAACCCCAGCCCCCTAATCTGAGAATACTTTCACTTCCCCTTTGCCGGTAGAGTGGAAAATGGTTCACCTGTCTCAGAACACCCATCCCATACTTTCGAAAGGCAGATGAAATATTCAGTAGTTCTGCCTTTACTGATGACCTTTTTGCTCTGAAGTCTTAAGATCCATGTAAGAAGCAAGCATGCTAGAAATGAGACTTTAGGGAACTGCCTACATCTGTACAGCTGCATTTATGTTCAGCTTAAAATCCTTCAAAACTCACACCTATTCTGTAAAACCTCCTTATCATCTACCACATTTTACTTCACAAGTCAAATACGCAGACTGTAGTACAGTAAATGAGATATTCAGTTGCAGACAGCCTGAGCTCTGAAACCAGCGAATCATGTTTTTGTAGTTTATCCTTGGCTAGTAAAGGGCACATTCTTTTTCAAGTCTTCCTCAGGAAGGTTACCAACAACACTCCTCAGTCAGCACCTTCTCAAAGCAAGATAAAATCTTAGTATCTTGAAGACTATTATCTATGTTTGAAACTATCTTTGAAGTCTAAAGACTTCAAAGAAAACTGAGGAAAAAAAACACAGAATTCTACAAGCTTAAGCTCACCCTCCTTTAGCTTTCCAGTCCATGTGGCTTCTAGGCAATTTGTAGAGCTAACAGTAAAGTTAAATTCTGCTCCCATGCATTTAGAGTCTGAGTTCACATTAAAGCACGTTAGCACAGGTATCTTGATCTCTAAGCTGGGGACTAAAGAAGACAGGCTTCTTCACAAACTATTTCTTGCTTTGTATACTCCTCTGTAAGGACACCATTAAGGAGGAAAACAAAACCAAAACCACACACCTTGTCTGGAACTATGGAGAAATGTGAAGCTTGTGTTGTTACGGGATCTATATTGTAGTATTGTGAGTGCATGTTCTCTTCTGCAGGTCCTGTTTTGCACTAGTTTCTTCCATGCTACTAGTGGAGTGAAGGATTTTTGTTAATACTCTGAGAACACACTAAATTTTAACAATTGATCTGTAAGGCCAACTAGCACTATTCTAATGCTATTTAATCTCTTTAGTCAGACAATCATCAGTTAACATACAGGGATTTTATTTTCATTTATACATACAGTGGATGGTTTTATTTATGGATTGATAAATACAATATCCAGTCTCACTGGGACAATAAGGCACAACTGTAGGTTACAACAATATAGCCAGAAAATAAGATTGCAACACTTACTTTAAAGCAGATCACAATGCCTCCAAAAAAAATTTTAAACTTTTCTGTTAACATAGTTACATTCCTATTTTACATGACAGTCAAAACCATTTCACACACAGAGGTTTTTAATTTACATTTCTTTCTGGACTTGTTATGCTGCACTCTGCAAAACAAAGTGCAATATTTTACTTCGCAAGTCCTTGATTTAAAACAAATCAAAAATCCTTCTGAGAGTTGCATGTTATTATTTAACACAAGTAATGATTCAAGGAACCAAGAACAAAGGAAATACACATTGGAGAGTAGTTTGAGACTGGTAAGTATTTATAGAAGTGTTAACACACGACAAAGAAGCAGTTATAACACTGATTCTTCAGTAAAGAAGCTCTTGTTTTGTTTGGTTTTTTTTTTTTGGTTTTACTGGAAGGTCCTCCCAGACAATAGATGTTCAGCTGAACGAGATGAGTTGCCAATCCAACCACAGAAAATTATGTTGGTGTTGAATTTTCAATACTTTTGATTTTACTATTTGATCAGGATTGTTATATTAACTGTGTCAATCATCCTTTCATTTAATCTTATACTTGCAGAGAGATTTGAATAGAAATGAGATTTTAATAGAAATATATTCTGAAATATCCCATCACTCTAGTTTGGATAATATGCACTTCCCAAATGATATTCTTATGCCTGAGCTTTCATAAATATGGTTACCACCGTCACACAAATCTAACAGACCAGGACTTCCATACTAGAAAGTGCAAATAATTAATGCCCAGGTCACTACAATTAAAAAAAAAGTCACTCATGTTTCATTACACTGTTATCAGAGGGCAGTGACAGAACTACAAATCCAGGTTTTGGCATGGCTAGTTTTCTTGTGTTATGTAAGCTGGTAAACAAGTTTATACCTTCAGAGGCAAAACCACTTTGATAGGAAGTGGCAACCTAGAGTAAAGCAACCTGGAAAAGGTACTTTGTGGTCCACCGGTTGTCAAGCCTGGAAACTATTCATAGGAAAGCAACAAGCTGCTGCATTTGCTACAGGAACAGTATAAGTGACTTAGTGCAGAGTTCCTATTTCCTTTAAGGACATCATTGCCTGTCTCCACCAGATTCTCCTGTTGTCCCTGTGAATTCATCCCACAAATAAAATCTTCACCATACCTCTGGACTGTCATCATGCAATTAGTGCTAATTTTACAATGAAGCTATAGGAGGAACTCAAGTCCTCATGCAAAAGGCAGATTGGAAACAGGGAAGAAACAAATCTGCATGTAAAGAGCCAACTGTGGAAGAAAAAATAAAGGTAGCTTTAATGTGATATTGCTACTGGAAGCAAAGGGGAATAATTATCACTACACCTAGTATCTGAGTAGACACTTGTCTCCAAAAAGTGTTTCAGAAGGCATTTCTGTGGCATTTTCCCCTTTTCCAATTCTCAGATTCAGGGCTCAGAAGAATCAGTTTGTAGATTAAATAGCAGTACATAAAAAGGAAAAACATTTTTACTCATGATAATGCAGGAGACAGAGGAGAAAGTAGCAATTAAAAATGGAAGGAAAATATTTTTTTTCTTCCTTTCCAAGTTCCACAGCAGCTATTTCCCTTTGTTTCTGATGCACACGGATTGTTCACATTGGTAGAACAAATCAGTGAAGGGTTGGAGATGATGTACTTTATATGCACCAGTAGCAATGCTCTGGGGGAAGGTGGTAAGGAAAAAAGGAAGTTCTAGTCATTATATAGGAAGGGTAGAGAGGAAAAGGTTCTCCATCCATCAGTGAAGAAAACGAATACTCATTTTCTGCTCTACATCCACCTTCTCCAAAACCTGCAATAAAATCCAGAAACAGCTATTTCAGTTAATTTCCATATTTCTCTTCTACAAGCTTTCGTACTCCAGTATAAAAGGAAATGCGCAGAAACATTGGGTATCTTCAATTTGGCATGACATTTTTACCTAGAGTGCTATTTTTTGCTCTGGACTAAGGTCCTCCTGAGGAAAGAAACTTTAGCCATTAAAGCACAAAGAAAGATGTCAACCAAGATGCAACTGATGCAGTTTGCCAACAGCCCAGAAAGGGTTGGACTGTTCCTAGAGTTAGATAGTATGAGAATGCACGGTGAGGAGAAGGAAGAATGGACTAGAGAAAGCAGCACAAGCAGTCAATGAAGAGCTAAAATAAAGATCACAGCATTACTAACAGATCATTTTAAAATTGGGGTGGCAACTTCATGCAATGAACTGCTATCAACATTGAGATAAGATGACATTATTTGCTTCAGACAATTTTGAGAAGACTTCAGTATTCTGAGCTCAGAGTAATTCAAGTTTGAAAAGACCTCTAGAGGTCTTTTAGTTCAACTCCCTCAACCACTGCTTAAAGCAGGGACAGCTAGATCATTGCTCAAGGCCTTGTCCGGTTGAGTTTTAAATCTCTCCAAGGAGGGAGGCTCTCTTTTCAACACCTGTGACCATCCCCCAGCAAAAAAAGTTTTCCTTATGTCTAATAAGAATTTCCCAATTATAACCAGTTTGTTACCACATCTCATCTCTGTCCACTTCCAAGATGAGTATGGTTCTTCTTGTTGATGTCATCTCAATAGGCAGCTGAAATTGTTCCTCTGTAGGACAACTTGCTCCATTGACTCTAATGGCTCCTTACTACTACATATTTCTGACAACTATCAGAAGATGCAATTCAGAGGACTAGAGCTAGGAACTTTGTGTCACTAATGGGTAAAAACTACAAGTGAAAATGGGTCAGCACAGTTACAGCAGCAGAATTACTCAGTCGCTGCTTCTCAGGCTACTTGTATAGAAAGAAGCTCTTGCAAAAGGAAAGTCAGATTGACTGCTGCATTGAAAATCTTATTCTATCACCTCATTAGCAGCAGGCTTTGGAAGTACATGACTACCTGCCTATAACTCTAAAGCTCCTGTCACCCTCCATTGAATATGCTACCATAGTAGAAGATACCTTTTAGAACCTAACATCTGAAGTCGTCTTAGCATGGTGTGAAAATTCTCTAGTATATTCAGTGCTGTAGCTTACACTAAAGTATGGAGAAATACATGGTCTAATTATCAACACCTTGACAATATAATAATAATAAGCCAAATGTTCTAATAAGCCAAATGTAGGCAGAAAGAATACTCAGAAAAATTCCTAGTTCTGTCTGCATTTAAGCCTGAATGACTTGCCCATTACTGAGCAGTTTCATTTACTCTTGTTAAAAATGTAGTTTACCAACCTTTACAAACTCCGCAAAGGAGATGGCACTATCCCCATCTTGATCAGCTTCCTGGATTGTTCTGTCAGCAATGCTGCCAAGCTGTTCGTCTGAAATGTTTACACCAACCATCATCCGTAACACCTGTAATGCATAGAAGCCCCCAGAGGAAGAAAACACATTGTTGATACAGGAACAAAAGTATTTTAATGCTGTTTTTCTCATGCATACTGTCCAGATAACTCCTTGCAAGAACAACAGAAGAAGATTAGCATAGAAATCATTCCTAGACAGATTTTTCTCCTGATACATCAAGGTTTCCAGTGAACATCTTCCTTCTGTAGCCACCTTGTTCACTAGGCAGCAGAAAGAAGCAGGAGTATTAGCAAGTTTATGGAACTAGGAATTAGTGCTTTATTCCAATGTTTTTGTCTGTTTTTCCATATAAAACATACCAACTCTAGATTTGACTACCTGCTGTTTGAAATACAGGAATTTTCTAAGTATACAGTCAAGTGATTAACAGCCATTACCTTCTACATTTAGTAAAGCATTTTCTGTGCAGATTGAAGTGGGTAGTTGCAGTCAAAAGCAAATCCTTGTCCTACATCAGGAACCACAAATTGCCGTGTCTACTTCAAGATTAGTAGTATGTAATTACTCCTAGCTCAAGCCTAGTTTAAACATCCAGCCACTGATGAACTTTGATTACCTCTGCTGCAGTTTCAATAAGTTTTATTCTACTTAGAGAATACACAGAGGACTAGAAAAATGACCTCATTCACCTCAATGGCCCTATGAAGTCTTGTTAGGAGCACCTTCAGAAGTTGCAGAAGGTAGCTCTCAGGAGGCTTGGTGTATTTGTTGGATATTTAACCATTTTTTCCCAGTAAGACTTTTCAGGAATCATTTACAATTAGACCTCGTTTAGCTTAACACTCTAAGATCTGAATCTTGCACCCCAGTCTAACAAAATAATCTGGACTACCAAATGAAGTTATAGTCTCATACTGTATTTAAAACCTTAAACCAGTGATAACAAAGAGCCACCAAATTCCTACAAGAATTTAAGACTGCTGCACCACCATTTATACTCTTCAGAATAAAGAGGTGACAAAGAAAGAAGGATGGACTCATCCAAAACAGCCCCATGCTATTTACCTGAAGAAGCTCATCCCTGGAAATCTTGTCATCTTTATCTAGGTCATATAACCGAAAAGCAACTGCAGGAAAAAAAAAAGGGGGGGAACAGTTGAATTCAAGTGCCACTGTTTTCCTCCCTTTTATCTAGGAAAACAAAATTTATGAGTAACTACTATGAAAGAGAATTACCAAATTTTAACTCACTGTACAATTCACGTTCAGTTCCATAAAGAGTTATTCCCACATACAGGAAATAACATTATTGCCAAGAAGAGAAAAACATTACTTAAGTACTCAGTATGAGAAGTTTCAGAAGCACTGTACTTAAGAGTTATTTCTTCAAAGCCCTGAGCCACAGAGGCATAATTGCCACTAAGAGACATTCAGTCCTTTAACTTCAGAGCCAACCATTCTTACATTTTTGTTTATTACCTTTGACTATGTTCTAGCTGAGATTTATGACAAATTTTAAGTGCTCTGAGGACTGTTGCCAAGGTTGTTCAGTGAGCGCTGTATTATCCAGAAGACTAGAGAAAAACAGAAAAGCCCACTCATGTATGGGATATTGCTTAATACAAAATAAAATGTTTTGAAAAAAATTGCAGAGTTATGAGACATTAGGAAAAGACATCTGTAACTCTAAATTTAACCAATTCCATCAAATTCCAATTCAAGTATAGGTTGACTGACATTCAAAACATGGAAGCTTGCAAGTTTATTTTTAAAAATCCATTTTTTTTAAAGTAGAATATAATTCCAAAGGAAAAGACCACACAGAAGACCCCAAACTCTTTACTCTTTTCCTAGAAAAAGGAAAGAATGAATTGCTTTTATAAGAAGGTTCACATTACTTACAGTGGAGCTTGTTACTTCGGCTGTTCAGTGGTTCTGGTCCATTCTGGTCTTTGCTCTTTTCATTATCTTCTATGGGTCGGAAGTGGGCTAGTGTCCTCATGAATCCACGGAAATTGACTTGGTCCTCTCTGCACAAGCATTTGAGCAGGTCAGCTTCTGATCAGCTTATACTTTTTTTTTTTTAAATTTCCGTAAAGAACGGTATGAATGTTTAAAGTGCCCATACCGTGCAAACTAACTTCCACCTCCCCAGGGTTCAGCAGCCTGTGCTCAAAACCAGCTCTGACAGAATGCAGTTATAAACTAGAATCACACTGCTGTGAAGAGTGATGCACGGGGAAAAAAGCAGCAAGATGTCTTTTTGGGAGCTATGTTTCCTTGCCTGAAAGTTATATTTAAGCTCAAGCCTTCACACTTTTTGCCCTTCCCTGAGCTATCCTGCAACTATGCCTGAGATCAGCAATGTGTTTTGCTGATCTGGAACCTGGCTTACAGACTGATTTCCTAGACTGACCCAAGACTTGCTTTACTGCTGTCAAAGTGTTCTGGCAAATAGTGCACTGCTGACTGATGCGACAACTGTCCCTAGACCTGCTTCTTTACTTTTCTTTTTCATGTGCTGTGCCCTCTGCTGATGATTGTGTTGCTCCTATCAGCTGTCACCTGGGGCTCCTGCTGGTGGGGCAGCCATCTCATGCTGCTCCCTGACAAGTTGCTCACTTTTCTCTACAGCAAGCGTGGGAAGCAGCTATGTGCGTACTTCCTAGGTCTCCTGTTTCCCATTCAGGAACCTGTCTGGTATTAACTGACATTAAGAGTAGATGAGAAAACATTCCTCATCAAATCAGTAATGACATGTGTTCGAGAACAGAAGCAGATTCCATAGAACTATCTAGAGAAGTACAGTGAAGAGAGACACTACTGGAAATTTGATTGTCCCTTTGGAATTAGATTAGAAACATCATAAGCTACATCTTAAATGTGATCCAAACTTAAAAAAAGAAAAGTTGATCTGTTAACAAAGGCACACTTAGAAGGCAAAAGGTAAAGAACAGAATTGAATTAATTGCAATACAATTTCACATAAAAGGGCATTGCTAACAAGTTTGCTGTAAAAAACAAAGTCCATACGTGCCCTTGACTTTCTTTAGAGGTGTTCAGAGGCATAGCAAGAAGAGTGGAAAACAGTGACACACTGCCAGATCTTGTCACTGAATAAAGCACACAAAACTCTTGAGGTAGGCAAGTCTATTACTGAAGAATGAAAACACAGGAAACAATGTCCCAACTCATAGCTCAAGACAAATTTGAGGTGTTCTATTATTACTAAATTCAAATTCTGTGTTTCAGTTATCAGCATTTCACTTCTAATAGAGCTTCTGACAACATACAAGTTTTGTGACTGTTCACAAATCCAGTCAGAACTCACCCTTCTGGAAAGAAGGCATTGATAATTCGGTCTCCCAATGGATTGATAGCAAGCTCTGGAATCCGCTGGAAGTCTTCACGACTAAGTAAAGCAAAAACACAACAAGTCTATATAAAGTCTTCAAGTCAGAAGAAAAAATGCTTAAAAACAAATAATGTTACCTTCTAAATTCTTTGTGTTCGAAAGCTTCCTGAAGTGATGCTAGTTTTCAATATAATGAAAGGAAAGCTTCTGCAATGGCTTTGAAATGAAAGCAAGCTCTTTCATACATATTTAGGAACTACATCCTCTGAGTTAGGATGATTTTCCCAGACTAGTCCATTCCAGATTCTAGGATAATACCATGCTATGCTCCTCCAAGTATACTTGCCAGCAATCTGCTTATTTTAATTTCATGTAAGAACTTCCTACATTATGAATGCCAAATGTAGGATTTTAACTTCCTCCAAGAAACACTCCTATTTTAACAACTTATGTTTAGTCTTTGACAGGGGCCTGTATACTAGATGCAATGTCATCAGGTCATTGCAAAGACTTACTGCTCTCACTGGTCATTCTCTTTTCTACTCATGATTATATGTATACAACTACTATAAGCATAGCTATGCTTACATTGTTACAGCTTCTTCTGATCTGGAAGACAGGAGCTGTACTGATGTAAACACATTTTATACCTGAGCACAGGGTTCATTTTATTATTAGAGTTGCTCTAATTCTTCTTCTTTCAACCTAACAGAATCTCACTAACAGAAAAGTGAGATAATCTTGGCGTGTCCAAGGTAGGCTCATGTCTTAGTGAGTATTTCAGGAAACGTGTTTTTTTTGCACTATAAAGCATAGCGATTTATCAGTTAGCACAAAGCATACTTCATAATCATCTAGGCTTTAGAGTACAAAGGTAACAGGCTGTGGAAAAAAAGAAAAAAAAAGAAAAACAACCCAGCCCGCCACAACCTGTTTTGTCTGGATGCAAAACTTGGCACTTCCTGCCTGATCTCTAGAAATACTGGCTATTCTCTTCAATAGAAATGCAATCCTGCTGTTTCTGAAGTTTGAGTCTCAAATGTGGCCGTGGAGAGCTTGCTACTTTTAAGAACTACACTCATTAAATAAATCAGCAACAAGCTTGTGCTAAAGAATCTGGCAGAGAAAAAAAATCCACTCGTTCTTGTTTACTAAGTATAATGGCCTTTTATAATACTGTGATCTTAAAGGAGGAAAAAGGAACTTGCTAGCCTCTTCCTTATTACTAGTTTAGTCTAAGACAGAGCAAGATGTTCTAACCGTAAATGAATTCTGAAGCACTCCTTGCACCTAGTTACACCACAGAACGGTTAATCTCAGTTGTAGTACATCTGATACAACATGGTTAAAACTGTTTGACCTTCTACTGGAGTGACCTGATTGTATTTTTTAATCTAGTCCAGAGAACATCTACTCCGATCAGGTCTGAATTATTTTTAATAGGCAAAATTACCATCTGCTTAACATGATTAACTTGTTACAATACCCTTCAGGACAGCTGCATTTCAGCTACAGCTGAAGGGCACAGTATGCATTAGTGACTTCAACAGGAGATGCAGTGATGTGGAAAACCTATGCACTAACAATAATATTTTAGCAACATAACTTCAATGCTAATATAGTAAATATTAGCTAAAAATCAGCAACTGCTCTCAGATTCCATTCAGCACAAAATCCTAATGGTTCAAAGCATCCTCCTACTTGCATATCACTATTTCTGAGCATTAAGCCTCAATTTACACTCAGCATTTCAGGCTCCAGTTCTGCTTTATAGCAGGAGATTAACAATTAACCACAAATAACTCTCCAGGTTTCAAATCTATTTGTCCTGTCATTATCAGGATTGCAGTAGACCATTTTTGCTTGTTAAGAGCACATTACTGACTGAGTGTTATAATTGAAATAGCTCAAATAGCCATAAAAGTAAATGAATGCATGATGCCTTTATAAACTAAGGCTTCCTGCAGGCATTTGGGACAAAACATCACCTGGCTGAGGCTGGAACTCATAGGAAATCTGATGCCCTGTACTTCTGCTGTTTATGTGCCATAGCAACAAGGCTCTTCTAACATGGTATTTCTAGGGCCCAGATTCTACTAAATCCTTACTTAAACATAACACACTAAGTAGCCTTTAACTGCATGTTAACTGCATTATGCAGACCAAATGGTTTTTTTTAATGTGCCAGAGTGTTCACACTTATACTTTGCTGCAAGGAATCTGTGGATTTTAAGACAAGTATTTCTAAGCATGACTATACCCTCCAAGGCGTATCACAGATCCTTATGCTAGAGGTGGCTGTCTTATCCTAAAGGCTGCAAGGGACCTACTGGACCCTCTTTCTTTATTTCTGGCTGCCCTTCTGCTTCTAAACAGTAGTCACGAGCACTATTATCTAACAGGCATGGTGAGTGTGGGGCTATCTCAAGCTCAAGGTAAGTAACAGAAAACAAGCCATATGCATAAAAAAAAGTGGTGGAAGAAATGAAAAAAACCTCCACAGGGTATAAGCAGTAAAAAATAATTCAAAAGAGGGAAATAATTCTAAGAGTAGGATGGCAAGATGATCAGATTTAACAGGTTACTATTAAAGAGATATTTCACTCTTCCCTTGCTAACATTAGCTTTATCATTCAGATCTTTTGGTGGTCCAATGCATCTCACTAACTTAAGAGACAGCTCTCCATCCTGCCAGTCATTTTCCTGTTGAATTAGACTAATTTTTGAATTGCTTCAATTTACTAACAGCACCACAGCTGAAAAGATGTGTTAGGAGCCTGAAGAAGTGATAAAGAGAGGTCATCCTCCTCTCACAGTCATGTCAGCCACCTCATCTAACTTCATCCTCACACATGGTCTATAAAACTTCAAAAGTTTAACTGACTGTGGAGTAATTGGAGGAAAGCATAGACAAGGACAGAAGTGTAGATTAGCATAGTATCCTATCATTCACAAGCCCAAACCCATATGATGCTTGTTTTGTCTGTTTTAGATAAAGGTAAAAATCCTTTGCATTTTCTTAATCAAAGCTAAAGAACTTCATGTTCAGGTAGCTAAAATACAGATTCTACTGTGAATACACGCTGTATCAGTTTGAACTATTAAGAACAAGCCTAACACTTTTCCCTGACTGAACTGATTCAATTCACTGACAAAGATCAACAGATGGCTCTGATAGCTCATTACCCTGCTCTCAGGACCAAAGGCTTTCTGAAGTCCTCTGGGATACGCTGCCTTGTGAATAGCTTTTCTAAGTGCAAGACATACATAAACAGCACTGTGTCTGTTCTCCTCCTATCAGCTTTCAGAGCATTTGCCCTCCCTTCCTCTTCTACACTCACCAGGCTAATAAACCAATTGCTGTACAGTAAGAATATACTTCTGAAGGGCTTAACATGTCATTTCCTCAGTGCAGAAAAAAGTATTGTAAGTGGGAGGCTCCATGCAATAGTTACATGTAAGAGTAGCAGTTAAGTATCTTGATTTATAGTTCCAAACAGGACTGTCTAGAGATACTTATACTTACTCATAGGTAGGGGATAGTTTTGGAGCAGGTGCATGATGTGTAGTGTACATGTCAGTACGGGCTCTCAAAACAACCCTAAGACTCGCTGAATCAAGCACATGCTTATCCTGTTCACATACTCCAGTATCCTCATCTTTGAGATCAGCATGAAAAGAGGTGTGTGCACTGGTTTCCTCCCAGCCTATAGCCAGGATGTAGGCAGAACTGATATGGATCAGATTGCACAATGTCATGTAGCTACAGATATTCCAAGGCATCAACCCTTTGTTTTGGCAACTCTGCTTGTCACAGTATTGAAATCACAGGAAGTTTTATCCTGGCTTTTACCACCTGGTTTCATTCATACAGTACAAGTCAGAGTTTAGCCATTTCGTTTAGGAAAAGTAAAAGAAAAATATCATGTTTTCCCTACACTTTTAAAGAACTGATAGCACTTAATCAGTAGCCAAAGTTGTAACTGGAGGATAAAGAGGGGAAAGAGCCAAAAGGCACACAAAGCTGTCTCCATCAGTACTCTTCCCTTGTATCTCATATACCTTTGAAAAGACACTGCCTTGGAACTGCACATCAACACAGTGGATGGAAACATCTGGCTAGGAAAGACCTTCACTTTGGATTATAGTCCCAGAATGAAACACCTACCCTCCCTAACTACCATGAGCAATAGTCATTTACCAGACCTGCTCATGACGCTCTTTACTTTGCCCGTTTTTGATACGTAGATACGGACAACACAGCTCTTCCCTTTCTTCAGAAGCGTGGTCCATATTTAAAGATACTTCATGCTACACAAAACTGCATAACACATGACCACAATCAGAAAAAAGTGATTTTAGCTATGTCTGATTTATAAGTCAAAGGTGTAACAGCCTTACAGAAAATCATTCTTGTTTACAGGGAAATATCAGAAGACACTGCTTCCAAATCGTTTGATGGTAGTAAGCACATAACCTCATCTTACTTATGTGAAAGTAATGGGTTCTTCAATCAGTATTTCAGAACCAACCATCATTTCTAAGCTTCCGATCTGTAATTCTCAACCTCTTCCCCCCCACACCCCCCCCCATTGTTTTTTCAGGAAATACTTTTCCATTACGTAAACTTAATGACTGTTTCCACATATTGTGGATACCAGGACAGGTTACAAAATACAAATGCCACTAAGTCAGCCATGGCTGGGAGCTGGCTATGCTCAGAGGCCCAGACTGCAAGTTAATAGATTACAGTTTGCATGCTTGCTGGGATTTTCCAAATGAACTTCCTTTCTCCAGAACCACGTGATTATCAACAATGAAAGTTAAACTCCTCCTGATACGTAACACTGTGAAGCCAACCGCTGTGCAATAGAAACATATACAATATTTGACTAATTATCCATCTCACAAACTAAGTACAACACTTGAAACATATACAGTTTTTGTCCTTGGTAGGTGAATTTAAAGTTGGAAGGAAGAGTTGAGAAAGAACATGTGCCTACATTCAGGTTCAAATTGTGCTAGACTAGTCTGGCTGCCATCACCTTTGATAATCAGTGAAGGCTAAACCAGCATACAGAATCTGAAAAGGATGTCAGTGTTCTCTTTAGTTCTGAGAGTAGTTGTAGTCTTTTCATCTACAATCAGCTGGTCTGTTTGTCACAATAGCCAATGCTACAATTTATGATGCATTGGCTTCAGTGGCAGACCAGTCCTAAGAAGTTCCTGCCCTTCCCATCCCAAGCCAGTTGTTTCCACGCCCACAATCCATTTTGTCATCCCTTCAGCTATGGCAGTCCACACATTTGCAATGCAACCACAGTTCAAATCACTGGAGTCAGACTGAAAATATCTAAACAAGCCAAAAAAGGGACGGAAAGCATTTTTAACCAAAAATAATCACTTAGTCCTGTTTACAGTGTAACAACTGCACAACCAGCTACTTAAATGCTAACTGAGAAGTCAACAATTTGTGGCACCAGAAGGAACTGCAGATGAGTCACAGAAGCAAACTGCAGGAAGCCGGCGGTACTGCCAAACAGTATATCTTGCAACTTTGCACCTTCACCTTCTAAACAGTGATTCTAGCATTCTACCTAGACAAGTTTATAGGAAGGTCTGGCTTTTTAGGTTTATAGTGCATCCCACAGTCACATTTTGCAAGATCAGACCATACAAAACCCTGGGTGATCCCTGAATCTGTATTTACTGGGTGTGGATGGAATTGCTATGAAGAAAATTAACTCCATCTCAGCCAGATGCCATATGCTATATTACAATGTCCCTTTCCCCTTCCCACTCTGTCCTATATTGTCTTGAGCTTCCTTGTGCTCTGGTTCTGGCAGATGCAATTATATGGTGAAACAAAAGCAGCTGCCCCATGTTAGATAAGAGCAAGTTCCATGGGTTCCATGGTTCAACATTTCTGAACATTTGTTGAGAAACCCTGAAATCAACTCTGACCTTTCTGGTATTAACTACTACAAGCATTCAGCTCTACAGTAAAGACAACTGGTATTTAGAGCACCCTTACTCAGTTCAACAATCAGATTTCTCCTGACCTTTCATAAAAGAACAGACTTGAAATTCCACACAGACAGTAGGTATGAAGGAACCTGTTATAACAGCCTTACTTTCCACCATACGAAGAAAACATGCAGGCATCCTGCAACAGCAAGTCACCATTACAGATGTGTCAACACAAGGAGAACCAAGTTAGTGATGGTACCTACCTCAGAGTGCCATTTTCTCCTTTGTCAAGGCTAGTGAAGCGACTATACAAGCGAGTGATTTGACTGTGGGAGACTGAAGGACGAAAAAGAACAAACAGATTAGCACATCAGTGTTTCCTTATAGGAACACACCCCCATTGCATTGAATTACTGTTACCAGCAGATTTGAATTACAGTTCTACTGTATTTTCTTAAATTCTTTTGTGGCTAGAAATAATCTCAACACCTCTACCAATCTCTCTTCTACTTCATTCAGAACACTAAAGCCTTTCCTGTAGCATCTTTCCTTCTCTTTTGTTCATCTCTACTCCTGTTGTCTGTTTTCTATCTTTAGATGGAGAACGTACTGTTTCTCGGCTTTTGGCAAGTGGTCAAACTTCATACCTTGTCACCATTTGTCCTTTAGAGGACTGCCTAAATCGAGACACAATTTATCATTTTAGGGTTTACAAAATGAATTTGCAGGCTTCTGGAACAATGAATTAAAAGTTGAAAAGTCTATTTTTAAATAAGTTCAGGAGGAAGTTGGACAAAGCAAGCAGAAAGAAGAAAACTGCAGGCTAAGTCTCCAGTTTGTAATAAAAATGCCAAAGCCAGTTGTTAGATTTAGCATAGTGGTATCGATATTATCATGATTAAACACACCAGACATCTAGATCTTGAAATTAGTCCATGGTGGGAACAGGGGGGAATCTGCCTAGAATAGCAGTTCCTGTAACATCAGAAGAATGGCTAACAGAAGATGCTGGCTCCTCAGAGCCCCTTCAAATGACGTTAATAAATAGAGGGAATAAGACTGGATTGAACTGTAATGTTTACTCAGTAAAGGTGTGATTTCATACAATGTTGAACTAGTACTTTGTGTAATGTTTGGATTCAATTGTTTTAAAAGCCTTCACCAGCCCATGTGTAAAACTTATTTGGGAACAGGTTGCACAGCAGTCGTCTGACCTGTAACAACTGAGGCAATTTTTTTGTTGTTTCAATCAGGTTTGTTCTTTCTTTAGCCGATTTGTTTAGGTTCAAAAATTCCCTCCAACTGTTCTTTCCTTTAGGATGACCTGCCAGTAACTTTTTTTTCCCGTATCTACTCAGCAACCTACATTCTTTGCACTGGGTTGGGCAATTTGCTCAGTTCCCCATAAGGCAACTTCTCTACAATCAGATTAGACAGCTTGCTCAATTTCAAGTTAAGCAACACACACATAGAAAGCAGGCACCACTGTATTAAAGACTTCTAATTCCTGCATTTCTGATTTATTATTTTAGATACTACATGCAAACACAACAATGGATTATGAAACAAGAGTAGCCTGGGGTTACACCTCTGGTAAGAAGCCTTGCACTTCCACAGCTCCTGGAAAGAGTGATGAGATTTCCATTCATCTACTATTTTCAAGCCAGTGTATGCAACTCCATTTTTGAACAACTCCGTAATAGTTAGAATGGGATGACTTTGCAGCTATTGACAGGAGAAGCAGTGTTTTTGTTAGCATCATACTAGATGAACAGCAAACCACAGCAATATGACAAAGGCAGATGATTCAGATCAACCACTGTATTCTTTCGTAATTTCCTTTGGACTCCCATCCTTCATATAAGTTGCAGCACTGGACACTTTTCAAAGCTTTCTCTTGCAAAATAAAGATCCCTGACATCCCGCTGACCAAAAAAAAACCATAACAAGATTTGCAATTTATGACTGCTTCTTAAAATCAAAAGCTAAGGCTTAAAACTACTTGAAAGAGGATTTTATCTGTTCTGCTCTTATTAAGATCCTTCTAAAAATTTAAGTCAAGCCCTCTATGATAGTAGTTGCACCCTATTTTACTTCTGCCAAAACCATTAGAAAGTTTTTTCTAATTAGATACTCTGAAACTTTTGTCCAAAACAGTAGCACAAGATATATTTAAGAAAAATGTAAACAGAGTATATAATGTCAGGAGAAAAAGGGTCAAACCTTCTGGGTCTTCATTCCAGATTCAGGGTTTTTTAAAGCATCTTTAGCAGTGAGACTGCTTTTACTTTCTGATGCATGTATAACTTAAATATTTCGTAAATACATAAATAACCATCAGAAAATCCATCACCTTTGGCCACTGAAATATTTTTTCTCCTATGCTGTCATTGAGCATTAGTTTATTATTAAACATTAGGTGAACAGCTTCAAAGCATATGAACAAAGGCTGTGAATTCGTTTTAATACTGTTACATTCCAATGGCTTTCCAAAAAAGCTTTCAAGAGTTTTGACAAGTAGTATCTTGGACCTTGCATTTGTTTTTTATAGTCATACTGAAATGAAGAAGTAATTAGGACTACTTGAGGTTTTTTTCAAACTCAAGTTTCAAAATACTTGTATGAAAAACAAAAATTCCACAACACATGTAGGATTTCAGACTGTCAACTTCAGACTTAACTCTTTTAACTGAGAACCTACTGAAGATTACCTGCCACTAGGTAGAGGTTTACATGGACACATTATTCCTCAGTTCTTAGAAGCATTGCCTTTGTAGATATTTCTAAATTTACTATGCTAAGAAGTGTTTTTAATCACAATATAAAAAACAAGTAGCATAGAATTGGACTCCAAATTTACATGTTTATTCAAGACATTTTTAGACATCACTGTATGGCTTGTAAAACGCTATGCTTCAAGCTCTCTCAAAGGGATTTTTTATTCTCTTCACCTAAAGAATATTAACATATAGTTTATCACTCATTAGTATCATCAGCTATTCAGTTTTGTACTATATAAAATTGAAGCACAAGGATAGCAAAATTCATTCCAATAGGTTAAATATTCACTCTCTTGTACTTACCCCAGATGAACTGGAGAAGACATTTTCCCACAATAAAGAGACCAAAACAGAAATAATCCTTAATAGGGCTCACCAGAGCATCAATTCAAGATGGACATATATTACTGCCATATTGGCTCTCTTCTACAAAGTCCTTTTCTCAAACTCTTTAATAGGTGAAGTATCATCAGCATTAGGTTTCTAACAAGTTACAGGATACTCTATTCAGTAATAATACCATAGCATTCCTTCTGTGAACTTTATTCCAGATAACCTAGAATCTTGCTTTTCTCCCATCTTGTACCTTACTTAAATATTTGCACCTGCGTTAAGTGTTTAAGTGCTAAAGCTTGGTGGAATTTTCCATCTACCTACAGAAGTACAAAAGGCAGAGGAGAATCACATTCCTGGACTGTTTATAGATGTAGGAAGAAAGATTTGATCAAGCCAAAGAGACACCCTATGATGACTTAGAAGCATGAGTCAAAGATCAGCAACATTGGATTAAAATACTTGTATTTAATAACTGATGGAACTGAGTAGTATAAACACAGGGAAATGAAGCAAAATCAGGCCACAAAAATTAAGCATCCTGATCACAATCTTAACCCTCCCACATTGAAGATATGAGCAAAGCATTTAGAGTTTAGAGCATTTAGAGCTGAGAGGCTTTATTGCTTAGAATGTCATGCCTATAGAGTCATCTTAATAGTATTTTATTTAGCCATCATATAAGCAAAATTCTAGGGATCAAACTGCATCAATAATAAAACAAGCATTGGCAGGGAAGAAAAAAGCGCAGCCTTCTGAAAGAGCATTCCAGATTTGGTGTTTGTTTTTTAAATTGTGATTAATAACAAGGCAACCTTTACCCTATAATTTTCATGATTAAAAAGAAAAAAAGTTAAGTTTTTGCTGAATAAGCAGACATTTATATTTCAACTTGTTTATCGTGACCCTCCTATAGAACATTCACTTGACAAATGGAAAAACAGTCATGGAAAGTATGTTAACTTGCTCAGCTGTCCATCACGCTGGCCAATACAGTCTTAATTTTCTTGTATTCCTTTTCTGTATTCACTTGTTTACCTGACACACAAAGTACTATTGCCTAAAGTGAATATATGACACTTTTGTTGGAAAGAAAACAAATGAAGTTATTTTTTATGTAGCATGAAGAAATGGGCAAGCATGAAGACAAAAACATGACCTGAAAGACATTGTTACCTGAAGAAAGAAGAAAAAACAAGCAGCAAAGCAATACCATGATGTCATGACCTCCTGTCTGATTAGTTTAAAAGGCACCCTGTATTTACAGGATTTGTTTGCCAGAACTCTCAGCTTAATCCATCTGACTGGAACAGACACCAGTGAAACTTTACCTCTACTGAAGTACTTTATGGGGAACAATTTGCTCAAGTACCATACAGCAGAAGAGCTATACATTCTGGTCCTGCTAGAATAATGACCTCAGTTTCTGACTAAAACATGAATTTTCTTTCTTTCATTAAACATACCCGACTTACACAAGTAACACTACCCCCTTTATGTTCTCAGTGCCAACGAGCCATTCACTCTGAATACCCTTAAGGCAACTTTTTTTTTTTGTAAAATCACAACGAGAGCGCTTTAGGGGGCTACGACAGCTGCCGGGACGAACCCTAGCCCCAGACCCCGCCTCAAATCACGGCAAAGGCTCCTGCGGGAGCCCGGGGCCGGCCGGTGACAGCTCCCGGGGACAGCGGCCGCCCAGGGGCCGCACACCGAGCCGGGATTTAGGGCAGGCGGCACCTCCCCGCTCCACACAGGCCTACGGGAGGCGTCCCGCACGCCCACGGCCGCCGATGCCCGTCCGGGAGCGCGGCGCTGACTCCTTCCCTCCCTGCCCTGAGGAGCCCCCGGCCCGCACGCACTCACAGCCCGTCTCCTTCTTGATCTCCTCAATCTCCTCGTCCCGCAGCAGCGTAGACGCTCGGGAACCCATCGCCGCGGGGCCTCACCGAAGCTCCGCACCGACAAGACGTCCTACTGGCGAAGACCGACAGAGGTGCCCGTACTGGTGCCGCCACCCCCGGGCCGAGCCCGCCCGCGGCCGCCGCGCAGCGTTGAAGCAGAAGGCCGCGGTGCGGAGCCGCCTCTTATCGGCGCGGCACGGCCCCGCCGCCCGCCCCGCGGCCGCTCCGCGCACGCGCGCCGCGCCGCCATTTTGTGTGGTGCCTCAGGTGCGCGGCCGGCAGCCCCGCGCCGCCCCCATGGCCCTCAGCAGCTCGCAGCTCGGCGCCGCCCTGGGCAGGCCCGTCAGGCTCACCGTGCGCAGCGGCGCCTTCCAGGGCGTGCTGCAGCACGTCAGCCCTGACCGGAGCCTGCTCCTGCGGACAGGTCGGGGCCGCCTGTGGTATCCCAGCGCCCTGGCTTAGCGAGGGGAGGCTGCGGCTGGAGGCTGAGCTGCTGTAGTCGTTTGGTGCCTCATGGCCCTGGGGCGGCTTGTGAGAGAGCGGAGCGGCCTGTCCGGGGGGCTCCTGCTCTTTTTTGTGAGGAAACCAGCTCTGTGTGAGCCTGGCCTATGGGAGACAGGCATCAGCAACTGCTTCGTCGTTAAAAGGGGTGTTAGAGCCTCCCGTCCCCCCCTGGTTGAACCACTTGGTCTGAAAATAGCCGTGGGTGCCTTCTGCAGGGGCTGCTCGGGAACAGCGTGTGCGGCCTCCAGCCCAGGGCCTGCCCAGCGCTCGCTGTGCCTGCTGCAACGCGTGTGTGGTTCCCCAGAGCCTAAACAGTCCTGGGATAAATAAAACAGCCTTAAAGCTGAGATAAAAGTAGCTGGATCTGTCTGTGCCCTCTGGTTTGAAATTACGTGGGTGTAGCAGGCCAGAAGTCTGTTCTGTTAAGCACACGAAGTCATTGTATAGAAGTTCTGTTACATAGAGTGAACGTGCTGTCCCTTAAAATACCCATTTTATTTACTTTATTGTAATTAATAGAACTGGCTGGTCCTCTGTTCTTGCTTTGTTCAGTAACTGCTAGGTTTTTACCTGTAACAGCAAAACTTGACATATCTATTTTTTCTACTCCCTCATTGCAGTGAAGAACTTGGAAACTGGCAGAAGCACCTCAGGAGTAAAGATGTTCTTTGAACACGAAATAGTCAGTGGTGAGGCCTTAATGCGTGTTAAGACACGGGGATCATGAATGCTTGGTTCAGCATTTCAGTTTTGGTCACTGCTGAATTCTTCAGTTGCACAACTTACTTCTACCCATGTCAGTAGGAATCAGAACGTTGCAGAAATAGCACACGTTTTGTTCCCCAGTTACCTATTAGTGAAATAGCAATCCCACACTTCGTGAAGGTCTTGTGAATGTACTGCATTAAGGCTTAAAAACTGATGAGCTAATGAATTTCAATAAGACTACTAATGGAAATAACAATCAGGAAGTGGAGCTATGCATGCTCCCTGTTTACTTCCTGAAGGTGGAAGGCATAATTACACATTTATTGTGTGTTCTCTTACAAGTGCAACATGTTCTGTACTGGGAAGTTAAATTGCTGAAAGTTCTCGTTAACTTGGTTTTGCTTTTACTTGTACAGGTGAAAGGAATCTCTACTAAGTGGTCTGCTTATGTGAGCTTCTTTCTGTGATTCACTAGACATAAAATACAGAATTAAAAAAGTTTCCAGTGTGTAAAGGTCCTGCGTATTTATTTCTATTGGCGTCTGCTATCAAGTTTTGCTTTGGGGACAAAGAGCAAAGTGCTGAGGGGGAAGTAGCTAGAAGGCAGCTTATCAAGTACTTAACTGTGTCCATCTGCCTTTTTCCATTGTACTTTTTATATCTGCACTGTTCCATATTTTTAATAGTAAGTAAGGTAATTAGTTGTATTTCTATACTGACTTGATTTTTGGTGGGATGCTAAGCCCACTGCTTATTTAAATATTAAAGTTCTGATACTTTTTTGTAAGTTATTTACACGAGCTATTTTATATACAGTTGTACATCAGAGTGAATTAAAAAATATTTAAGCTGTATTTTGAGTTTATTTTCTAGTATATATGTCTTTCCTATGCTGTTTATTATAGTTCTCCTTTTTTAACGCTTGTTATTTCCCAAAAGTTGCTTGTCAGCAGCAGAATATAAATTGTTTATTTCTATTGTAGTGGAATTGCTGGATGAAGCAGATTCAGGGAACGGAACAGCAATGCTTTCTGAGTATGTTGAAATGCTTGCTTCCTTTTGTGATAGGAGACAGAGATAGGAATGCAGTTGGTAGGGGAGAAACCATTTGCATTTAATATCTTACAGATGTTCAGACCCAGCTGTGCCAAGTTTGTATTTGCTCTAAAGAGATTAATAAGGTGATGAGTGGAAGTCCTCCACTGTTTAAAAGACTCTTTCAAACTATAACTTACTATTTCTCTCTTTTTTTTTTTTTTTGTTGTTCCCATTAAAGTTCCTGGGTAGAATAATTTGCTTGATTTGTTTGCAGGTCAGCTTGTGGTTTCAGGGAGGGTTTCCCATGAACATTTCTTGTGCCTGAATAGTTCCAGGCAAATTGTATATGGAATTTATGTTTGTATAGATGCTCTAAAACATATATAAACATGACTTTAGGAAGCTAGCAAAGCTATGTTTTGGACTTCTACAGTCTCCTCCTCTTAGATGGCTCTGCTTTGGATCTTCTCACAAGACCACATTAAAGTTTTTTTTTTTCTCCTAAGAAAAGTAGGAATGGAGATGTTTCTGTTGAATAGTCCTTAAAACATAGTTAGTGGATAGAATTGTGATTAGCCGCACTTGTCTTGTTTGCTGCTGCCTCGTCTCCTCCTTCCCCATTAAATAAACATACGTACTATGCTCACTTGTGTGGCAGATTTATTTTTGTATTAATCTTTTAATATACCATTTTAGATAAAAGATTTTCAGCTACATCAAAACATTGATCACAGTTATGTTTTATTATATTGAGATAGGGATATACACTGTAGGAGCTCTATAATCATAATGGGAAGGTTTTCTATCAGCATACAGAAATTTATACTAATAAGGCATATTTCACAGTAAAGTGCTCTTGATGTTGGAATGTCCTCTTTTAGAAATTAAATGTCTTATACATGACATGTTTCAGGTGAATGTTTACCAACTCAATTTCTGGCCTCGACTTGCTGCCATCTATTAAATATTTAATAACTTCAATTTGATTATAGTAAAGTTTCAGAGAGTGTAACTGTTTTACTGATCTATTAACTTGTAAAATCACCCTCTGATTATAATGATTAAATATGGATCGAATATTAAGGTTTCAGTTTAAAGCTTTGCAGATATTTCAACTGTGTGGTTCTTGGGCTTAGATCAGGTACTTAATTCATGGTACCTTAAGCTCTTTCTTCTCTGAAACCTTAATTGCTGACCTTTGCGGTGAATTAATATCTGTTCAGGTTCTGTTTTCACATTTTAGTTTTAGAAATAAATCTGAAATTTCATATGAAATAAAGATCCTGTGGGCAAAACAACCATAGAGTGGGGTAGCTTCAAAGTCTCCCTTAAGAATCATGGACATGGGATTAGGAAGTTGCTTCAGTGCAGCAGTTCATTGTCTAGATGCAGGTAGATGGCATTGGATGAAATAATTTTCCTTATGAAAATATCCGTGCTGGTGAAATGTGTAATGTTTTGACTTTTGTGATATGTATGTATGGTTGTCTTGCTCCTGCAGGTGTACTTCAGCTGTTGAGGGGAATGGAAACAAAGGAGCAGACAGAGGACAAGCAGATTGTAGCCCATGGAATTCTCCATGCGTTTTCTCCGAGAGCCAGCCTAGAGCCTTGAATAGCTTAAAGTACTCCCTCTCAGGTAACACGAATATTAGTCAAGCAATGTAGTTAGTGTGTGTTAGACAGGATCTTCCACTGAAGCTGTGGGCTCTTGGCTCGCCTGTATCTGGACAGGCTGTATTCTGAAATAACAGTGGTCACGGACAGGTAGGCACAGAGCTCGATATCAGCACATGTACCTTTTGCTTGCAGATATGTACACAACATCAGAAAAACTTGTTTGCTTTCCAGAATGTTAATCCTGTGGTTCTCATCAGCTGTAAAAGTGGCTGAGCAGCATAACTGATTTTTGGAGAAGTCAAGCGCATCAGCCAGTGAGCATTCCTCTCTGATGGCTGTTTAATCTTATCCTTGGACCTGAAATGTACGTGGCACATCAAATAACCAAAAGCTCACAAGACTATTGCTCTTCTGTACTGCGCTGTCTGTTACGCTTGGAAGGCACTTGCATTGATTCAATTGAGCAGTTCCTGCTGTATGCACACCCACAGGTGCAGATGTAAAATGCAGTTGGCTCACTCTGTTCATACAGAGCCGTGACAGGCATGCAAGGCCTGCACAGGCTAAAGGAAGGTCGGTTGCTTTTGCCTGGGAAGTGGGGAAGAAAATGAGTGAGGTTAACATGCTCTGGGAGAGCCTTATAGAATGTTGTCATATGATTTTGCAATAGGATGTTATTTCAGAGTTTGGAAGACTGTTCTTGTGTTGTCATGGGTGCATGTTATTAATGTTTGCATCTTAAAAGGAAAGGAAATCTTTGAGAGCCATTTGACATTGTTAAGCAGGTGTTCTGAAATACTAAAATCTGTCTAGAATTCTGTTAGCCCTCTTTTAACAGACACAGTTTATTTAACTGAAGTCTTTGTTTTCTTTATACATCACAAAGACCAAAAAAAAAAAAAAAACCTGCAACTTTTGAACAGTCAGTATTTCTGTGAAAAAAGTAGAATTTTGACTCATTGTCAAGACTATGAATATCTGAAGCGGACAGTTCAGTAAACTGAACCTGAAGTTTTGGCTGTTCATCCCTGAAGGTGTTCAAGGCTAGGTTGGATGGGGCTGTGAGCAACCTGGTCTAATGAGAGGTGCTTTCAACCCAAACCATTCTGTGATTCTGTGATATGTTTGGATTTGTTCAGGGAGTAGAGAAGAGCTGAGAAGCTAAACCAGAGAAGTAGAGTGATTATATAACTGAAATAAACTCTGTGCAGAGTTTATTCAATCAGAGGAAGTTTCTAATGCTTTTTTTTCACTTCATTTTAGAGAAAGAGGAAGAAGAGAAGGTAGAGTACACAGTTATTGATTGCTTCCAGCAGAAATTTGGCCCAGCAGTAAGTATTAAGTAAAGCTTTTACTCAACATATATGACTTTTAAGCCAGTTCTGTTCTGTTTGTCAGTAGCTCCATTAGGTGCAGAATGGTGACCACTGCTCCATGAGGTCTTGTATTGGAATTTTTTTCTGTAGTCTGTAGTGAAAATTCAGTAATAAGTAGTAACTGGCTTCTTAAGTCAAGTAGAAATGGTATCCCTGGTGGTATTAAAGTATAATTAAGTTGTACATACATGCAGGGAAAATGTGCAGTGCACATGAATTCGTAGCAGATACGAGTTTGTACCATTGTGTGCTGGTTGCTGTTTTCAGAATCTGTTTCACCTGTAAACTGGGATGAGGAGTCAGTATTACTAGTTAGTGAGCAATTATTTTCTTTAGAAAGGGAACAACATGAGGAATTGTTGGTATTTAGAGAGGGAATCATGTTGTTTTTATGGGTGTGTGGAACTTCAGAAGTGTCTGGATGAGGTAGGAAGAATTTCAGAACCCATGATAGATCTATTGAACTGAATAGTGTTTTTAGGTCTGAATTAGACCAGCAATGCTATGCCTTCCATGGCATTTTCTCTTGCAGTTACATCATCTGGGATTTGGGTTTTTATTATAATAAATCGAGAGTGTACACAAAGGAAAAAGCTCTTTTACCACAGAGCAAGATTTCCCTGCTTACAGATGAATTTATTTTTTGCTTGAAAAAGAAGCTGGCTTTTTATTTCTTCCACTCTTATGCAGCATGCGTAGTAGGGGTTAATTTATCTTAATTCTCTGGAAACTTCTTGTGTCTGTGAGGGTAACAGGTTTATCTGAATACCTTAGAATATAAGTTCATTGTGTTCCTGATCTGTATTTACCTTACATATGGATTGTGACCAGAAAAATCCATCTTTACTATTTGTCCCCCTGCTTATCATTCTCTGGCACTGAATTTTTATCCCTGTTTTTCATAGATGCTGCACCTGAAACAGCAGCATGTTGTCAGTGTAGTTGGAGAAGGTGTTAATTTATGTCGTCATGGAAGACTCTCCTGGCTTCAGGTAAGAAGCAGAGGTTTCCCCAGATGTGCCCCTAAACGGATGCAAAACTAAGAAATGTTTGGGGATTAGCCTGTGCTTAAGATGTACTGATGTGACGCTTTTGGTAAGGGATATGATTTTCTTCAAGACAATTAAGGTCTTTCATATACTACCTGTTACAGGAAAAATTATGCCATTTTAAGGCAATATAATAATTACTTGTATATCGCATATATATTTGTATATAATTATGTAATTTGCTTGCTTTGCCATCTTTATTTACTTGAATAGAAGTAGAGGTATTATAATAGTACAGCTGTTGCCTATGGAAAAACTGAAAGACCCATCTAATTGCAATGCCAATATAACTGAAGAAATAAAATCCAGCTAAAGATGATAAAATAGCTATGATGATATAAATACCTGAAAAGGAAGGAATGGAAATGAATATTGCTTAATATACTCAAAAGCGCCCTGGTTTGTTTTTAAAGAGGTTTAAAGTGAGCATGGTTAATCCAAAGCAAAAACTTGTGTAGGAGTTCAAACTTAACTTGCAGAAGTGAGTGTCCATGGAATGTTTGCTTTGGCATGGCTAAATTGTACTCATATATCAGCTTTTGTTAAGCCATTATGAGTTTGAGAATAGACAACATCTAAATGTTATGGCCTATGTGGAACGGTGTAGTGGAAAACAATGTCCATTTCTTTTTGGTAGCAGTTTTTGACACCTAAAGGAATGTCATGGGAACAAGATTTTTTCTTGATGGGATTCTTTAGAAATGGCATTGAGGTAGATGTAGGAATTTATGCAAAGTACTTTGGATGCAGCAAATGCTACCTTTAAATGTGTATAGTAGACCACTGGGTTATTCTTTCTAATTATTGTGAGCTATCTCTGAAAAAAAAAAAAAAAAAGACTTTCTCATAGATTACCATTAAGGAAAATGAAACTGTGCTCCTTAATGTGAGGTTGTATATAAGATTGTCTTGTATGTGAAGTGCACTTTCTCCTACCTTCAAATCCATTGTTCTCGTTTGTCACTCTTGTTCTCTGTAACTCAATTTATTGTAGATAGCAACAAAGAGCCGTATTTTTCTGTTTGATATTTTCCTTCTGGGACCTCAAGCTTTCAAAAATGGATTACAAATGGTGCTGGAAGATAAAAACATCTTGAAGGTAAGGGTTAAGGGTGTGTGAGGACATCTGAGGGAGGAGGGGTTGCATACAGATGTAGTGATTGCCAAAAAAGTTGCAGTTGGACACAGGTTTGTCTGACAACTGTTTTTTGCTCCAGGTCATACATGATTGCCGTTGGATCTCAGACTGCCTTCTTCACCAGTACAGCGTCCTTCTCTGCAATGTCTTTGATACACAGGTACCCTTCACATATTCTGGTTAGCAACAAAGGTTTAAATGAGAGAAAATTCAGCCTTATTCATACCCTTCTTTAAGGGAAGGTTTAATGTCAGAGGAATGTGGTGATAGTTGAGCCTTCTAAATGTATTTTTGTTCTAGATAAGAATTGCCAGGTAAGGCCGCTATTTAGAGCTTGTCTTGTGTAGGGTAGAATAGATTAAACATACTCGTTTTTCACAGAAGCTTTTATTGTAGTCAAGAGAAGCATTTACCTATGAGCGGTACTTTGGGTATCTCTAAATCCCCATTTTAAAAGATTGTTAATATCTAATACTAGCAGTGAATTTAATGTTATGTGGTTTTTTTTGTTTGTTTTTTAGTATATGCTAATGGGTCTTAATAAAACTTGGCACACCTTGAGACTACTGTGGCTTTAACAGGAGCCAGGTAGACTTGTATTTTATATTCCTGGTTACCCTTTCTGACCCTTTCACAAGGGCAGAGATGCTCTTCGTGAAGCGCTTAACACTGAGAAGCTCTTCTTAAAATTGGAACAGGCTATGTACACAAGTGCACATGCAAGTGAGACTGTTTAAAAAAACAGCAGTGGATTGAAGAATGGTTTAAATGGGATTCTGCCTGCATCATTTGAAAAGTTTTACCCATGGTTTCAGTCAGTTGCTGCAGCTGTTTGTTGCTTGCAATAATACACATGTAGTGCACATCAGTGAAAGGTTTCTAATGTTCATCCATAATACTGCCTTCTCTGACACTTCTGTGCTGCATCATAAGATCAGAGCATTCTCATGCTCTGAAATCTCTGCCTCTTTTAAAATGTTGTTGGCTGCATAGCTGTTTACTAAGAAATGAAATAATACAATTCTTCTTAGATGTGTGTACTGAAAGAATAAAGAAAGTACGACAGCTTGAGACTGTCCATAAAACAGAAGTCCATGCTAAGTTTAATCATAAAATGTGAAAATAAAGTATTTGCTGTCTGCTTCCACAGCTCGATGCACATACACACCTCTTTAGCATGTAGTGGTCAGTTTCTGCCCTTGAATCCAAGCCATTAGCATGCAAAGACTAAGATTTTCTGAGAGTTCAGTGATAGCTAAAACACTGTTTTCATTGTTAAGTTTATTTTATAATTGTGTTCATTCAGATTAGGCTTTTCACGAATAGACTGCATTTTTGTTAAAATATTTAAGTCTATTATCTTCTTGTTTGGAAAGCGTTGACTTTTTTTTTTTTTTTTTTAACTAGAAACTCCCTCTCTAACCTTCTAGAGGAATGGAATATTCATCTCTGTAGATTTGAAAGTCTTTATCTTGACTTTGAGTAAAAATGACTGCTTTAGAAGGTATTTTCTGAGGTTCCTCTTCATCTGCATTTGGCCACTGAGAGCTAGAAGCCAGATGAGTTTTTAGTGGTCAGAGGTACAATAAAAAGGTCTGTTCAGTAAGGAATGATGGAAACTCCCTCGTTACCTAGTTATTTGTGCTTACAAACCAGTGAAAGTCAGCTTTCACTGGGTCTTAATTTTCCTCTCTTCAGTCGATTCATTAGATTGGATTATTAGAGTTCCTTTCTCCATGTGTAGTGTTACTTTCCAGCTGATGGTTGTAGGCTTCTTTGGACTACTGCAGTGTACTCAGCATACTAGGTATGGGCAGTCCTAGGTTCTTTGTTCTGCTACAGAGCATCGGAGGTCTGACATCATTTCCTTCCGTAGTCCAAGATGGCTTGTTCTACTCGTGGTGCACTAGCATTTTGCATCTTCCTCATAATACTTCAGTAAAAGCTTTTATTCCTTGGGAATTCAGTAAACAGATTGGCTTACAGCTTTCTCCTGATAAGCATAGTAAATTCATGGCTTGTCTCCCAGAGAAGGCAGCTGATGCCTTAGAATCAGTTTTAGTCAGTAGTAAATCATACCAGCTTGTTTGCCTTTGCTATTGGATGGGAAAAGAGAGGTGTTTTCAAAAGACTCTATAGATAAGTCAGGAATCTGGGGGCTAGTCCTGGTATTTGCGCTCAGTGTAAGTGCCCAGAAGAAGTTAAAGTTAGAAAATCCTGTTGTCACCATTGCAGGGGTTGGGCTGGTGCTGTAAAGCACTGTATGGCCCAGTCTGGATAGCACGATAGCACGTGAACAGCTTCTGGTGGAACAGGTCAAACAGCAGCTTCAGCTGTAAAGCTGGCAGTAAAACTGGGCTAGCGTGCAAACTCCAGGTTTTGTAGGCAGGTTTGTAGATACTTGTGTTAAGAGTGTTGGCTCCCGGTTTTTTAAGAGTTAGAAAGGAGAGAAGGGTTATGAGAGATCAATGGGGATTCCAGAGGACCAGAGTAGGAGTCTGGGCTTTTGAGTAGGAAAGAAAGTCTGAGAAATTGGTTCTAATGACAGATCACTCAAGTATTAGATTTTGAAGGTGCATCTAGGTTTTTCAGTTTCTCTTCTCTGATTCCCTGGTGGGTAGACTCTCTTCCAGGTTTCTGTTTTCCATTGTCACCTCTCTGCACCTGTTCAAATAGTCCCAGTCATCTTTGTGTTCCCTAATTAGTAGCAAGAACTGGAGCCTGATACTGCAAAGGGTAAAAGGGATAAAACCAGCATAGGAACCAAGCAAAAAATATACCATGCAGTTACTGCTGTAGGCTGTTGTCTGCTTCAGTTTTGGGTCTATATGCTGTCAAAGATGAGTCTTACTGGCAAAATCAGTTTTTAGTCAAAAGGTTTTAGACCACTTAGGTTCTTTCATCATCTTTTCCTTGCATTGCATCACTACTATGTGTTTAAAAAAAAAAAAGGCAGCAAGAAGTATCAGGGGAAGTATTGCTGTGTGCTTACTTTCTTCTGATACTGCTCCTAATGTGCTGTCTGGAGAAATCATTCTTATAACCTGACTTACTCTTCATTTAACTTGATGGTTTTAAGGAGTCAGACTACTAGTTCTGCAATTGTATACAGTCAAAATGAGGAATAATGTGTCTGCAACGTATTTTGCTTGTAATATGCTTCCCCACTGTCAAATCTCCACGTTCTCTGCTTTTGCTCAGCAGACACTGGGGATGACATACTGATCTCTTCCATCACAGGTGGCTGATGTTCTGCAGTTCTCAATGGCAACGGGTGGCTATTTTCCACACCGCGTCTCCACGTTGCAGGAGTGTTTGATGCAGCACTTGAAGATACCTTCCAAATGGGATGCCCTTGTTAAGTGCAAGCATGAAGTAGCTTTGGTGAGTGATTCAGTGAGGCACCTCTGGAGACTGAATTGTGAGCTGTGCTGTGCCCCTTTTCAGATTCTTCTTTTTAAGAGCATGTCGCTATTTAGTAGTCAAATCGCTGTAGTTAAGGACATTTCGTAATAGTCATTTGGGAGACAGATCCAAGCTTCAGCTCCCGTCACTGCTTATGCTAGTATTTCCTAATAGTACATTTGAAATTGAAGTATTGAAAAAACACAAAGCTTGTGCAATAGAAGTTTTGTGTAACTGGTAAAAAATGGTCTGGATATCTTAATATACTCGACTAATTCTGAAACCTAGCTCCAACAGAATAAATTGGGTAAAATGAACCCTGAGTCATGTAGGGAAAGAGGAAACACTCTAGCCAGCACTGCTAGAATGGAAAAATGAGAGTAACAGCATGGTTCAGTGGCATTTGCTATATAATTGTCCTTGTTTTTGTTAATATTTCAAGCAAGGGAAATCTTAATGGGCAAGAAGTTCCCAAGATTTGGGAAGTGTAAGCTGGATAAATAGCATGTAAATAGTCTGGTGCCAGGTGGTATCTTTGAAATTTTAATCACCTGACTTTTCTTTTAGTTGAGGGGGCTGGGGGGAGGACTATCAAAGATTAAATATGGGAGGAGCTAGATACTTAATGAGACCCCACCATGCAGAAAGGATTTGTTTCATGAATGGGAACAACCTCTGTTCTGCCAGACTATTTTCTCTCCCTTTATACTAGTTTTGTAACTTCCTGAGTAAATCTGAGTGGTTTTGCACAATCTATTCATTGATATGAAGTCTTTATCAAAAGCCTCAATTAAATGTATTTTGATACTGCTATAATTTGTTTAGGCAAATTATTTTTAACCAGATAGCTGCTCAGTGAAATCTCTCATTTGAACACATCTTTAATTTTACTGTTGTGTCTGAATTCTAATAGTGTCCATCAGAATTTCATTTTAGAGAATTCTGTGTGGCAAATATAAGCCAAATGACAACAGGTTTGCCTTCCTTATTTAACAAATCATCCTATTGGTCTGAAGATGAAAAGTGAAAAATAACTGTGTAATAAGTATATAGTAAGTATACCAACATAAGGGACTGTAGTGATACTTTTGCGCACAGTATCATGGTCGTACTGCTTCACTGGGACTTACTCTCATGTTCTGCTAGTTTCAGTTGTGCTGACTGAAATTGTTTCTATCCCTGGCTGCTTCCCTGATGGGAGTTTTTTTTTTTCCAACTTGATCTTTCAGCGTCACTCTTAGGAACATGCACCTATTTTCCTACCTAGTTTTAGACAGATGAGAGAAAACCTAGCATTACACGCTGTAGTAGGTGTGTTGTGTTTTTTTTTCTGTTGTTTTTTAAGAAGTAATTCCTCCTCCCAGAGTTCCTCTTCTCAGATATCCCCCGGGTTGTACACAGTTGGCCTTAGAAACTGCAGGCATTCAATAGCACTGAAATAGAGATCAGGATCTGGCGATGTTGTTTAAACTGCAGAAGAACGTGACAAAAAGTTTTGTTATAATTCTTGCCACTTAAATAACTGTTTTCATTTGTATTGGGATACACAGGAGAATCCTGATGCATGGTTCTTGAGACCTTTTCCACCTACACTGCTTCAAGCACTTGCTCTGAAGGCTATGTACCTTCTGCTGGTCCACTCATATCTAATGGATAATTTGATGTCCGACCTAACAGCTATGGTGAATGATTACTTAAATGCTTATCGGAATGGATCTGGAGATCACCTTAGGAGCACAAAGGTAGGTATGTCCTAGCTTGTTTCTCAGCCTGGTAATGTGATCTAAGGCTCTGATGGATGAACAATGGAGGACATAGCTAAATTAGCTTCCTCTTCTGCAGCTGTACACCCTACTTCATGCCACATCTTGCTTCTGGAGCACAGCAGCAGAAGCGATGGTGTCTGCATCTATCTAGCTACTTTTGTGTCAGTCTATTTGCACAAATGCACCTTAAGTTAGTGTTGTGGAGACACGGACACGTCCTTCTGTTCGTTCTGATCTGAGATTGAGAACCTCTGGGCTCAGTGGAGGATATGTGTGTTTGTGGACATGGAGAGGAACAGGCAGTTGCAAAGTGATGTTATTTGGAGCTGCCAGAGTTGCTTTGATTTGATAAGAGGTTTTACTCCCCAAAATTTGTTCAATTTTTTTCTCCAGTTATTCAAATATCCTGTCTGTTTCTAAGAAATATTATGTTTTGTCGCCCAAATATTTTTATTTCTGTAAAAACATGAGTTACTTTTTCTCTCAAATTGATTGTCATCTGAGTTATCTAAAAAATCTAGTCAAGTAACACTTTTCATCTTGGTTACGTAGACCAAGTAGTATTGTCTCACAAATACATGTCCAGACACCTTGTGGTGGCTTTCGTGTAGCAGACACTTCAGTAATTCCCTCCTCAGTTTTAGAAGGGGAGGGGTGTGGGATTTTTGGTTAAGGAACTTGACTTTCTTCACTGATGGGAAGAAAGTTCCATGCAAACCAAATAGGCAGTGGTATTGGTGTGATCGTTCTCAGTGTCTTCAGTGAAGAAATCCTAGCAGGGCTTGTAACAACTGTGTAAGATATGGCTGGTGTTAAGATAGAGTGAAAGGTAAGTTGCCAGACATCGTCATTCATCATGAGGAGACTGAACTAACATGATTAGATCGTGTCACTAACTCATTTTTGTGGTTGTAAATACCTTGAAATATTTGTTTGGAAAAGTGAATACAAGTCTGCCTTAAGGGACAGATTTAGCTATTTCTTTGCCCTGGTTTAACAAAGCACTTGAGCACAGACTTGAATCCTTCCAGAACTATTTAAGGGCTCAGAGCAGTAAATCCCATTAGTAAGGATCTAAGAGGAGATGAATTTAGATAACCACAAGAGGTCACAGTTGCTTTACAAATCATATCTGAAAAACTTTCTTTTGAAAGAAGAGATTTCAAAAACAGAAGGTTGTGTATACTTATATTTAAAAAAAAAATGAGCTTGACATCTGAATTTCCAGTGTGAAATGCATGCAAGAGTAGGAGAGAGAGAGGAAAAAAACACTTTTTTAAAAGTGAAAAGATTACAGAAGAATTCTGCTTAGCATTGGGCTATTTGTTTGTAGAATTTTCAAACAGTAGTCAGGTTAACAGTTGCTTAAGCCAATTCTTTTTTCAATCCATTTACTGCATAAGATTAGCCAAGGGATTAATTTAATCTTGAGCATTTCAAATGGCATCTTGAAAGCTTATTAAATATCACATCTGATGGTCATACATGCAGTTGCTTTAGGAATCTTGTAGAAGACAGTCAGAGTAGCCATTTTCACCATCATTTCATTGTTAATCGTTTTCTCTTTTTATACCTTGGAAGAGGATCATGCAAATAAAAGTCTCTAATACTAGAACAAAAATCTGCTTGATACGTATTTAAAGCCCAAGCAAATCTCCTTTTTTTTCTGCTATTTGCTTTGTTTTTGTGTGTTTTTTAATTTTTTTCAACAAGTAAGTAATCAAAGTTAATTTTAAGGGCATCCTTTGTGAGTTGACAAGTTCAACTAAATCGGTTTAAAAATAGTAAAGTTTTATGCAACTTATAGTTTGTTTATTAATTCTCTGAATCAAAGAGCCTTTATTCAGATCTGGTTCTCTTGTGGAGCTACAGTTTAAAGCTACTTCAAAAATCCTTTTAGTGTAAAAGAGCTTTTTTACTACTTACAGCGACTAGTTAAAATTTATACTTAAGCTCGGTGGGATTTACTGTCTTGTAGTTGGGATATAGTTCTACAAAATTAAATACTGGTTGAAGAGGTCTCATACCAACTAAAAGAATATGGGGCAGTCTGATAGAAAGCACTGAATGAAAATAGTCAACCTCTTGAAGTTGTTCAACTTTTTTTTAAAAGGTGACTTGAATCCAGCAGGATTTATACGTGGCTGGACATCATCCTTCCTTTCTTATCTGACCTTCCGTAGTTAGTTTCTAGTCAACATCCTAACTCTTCAATGTAGCTGCCTTTCTTTATTAGTAAAATGAGCCGGTTTTTACTTGGAATTTGCTGGATGTAGGTCTTCTAACTGTTCAATCACAGTTGTAGCAAAAAAGATTGCTGGACTCTTGGTGAACAGCAGTCTAGTACAATGAGCTTGACTTTATCTTGGAGCCAGCCTCCAGCAGCAGCAGAGTCCTTGTGCTTGATGACTTTGCTCTCCAGGCACCATCTGATGCAGTTCTAACAGTGCTTTAGGAAAAGCAGTGGATCTCCTTGGATTCTGAAGTAAATATCTGTTCAGAGGAAACACTCAGAGAACCTGAAATAGAAATCTACTGTGCTCTCTTCGTGCATCATGGCAACCTTGGAGAACCAAAAGTGAGTCCTCAGTTGCTGAAGCAGGACTGCAGCAAAGCCAATGAATGCTCCAGGGCCATAAAGTTATCTTTTACAAGGTCAGTTTCTAGAGTGGACATAATTTCTGAGTAGAACAGGAACCATCTGTGGGACATTGAGCCTTTACTTGAAAGTTGAAGGAGTGAAAGCCGCTAAGCAAGAGTCTCCAAGTCCCCGTGGCCTCTTTGAATTACAAGCCCTTGGAGAAGATTGTCAGATCTGGAAACTGAGTGACTTCTAGCACTCCAGGTAAGGAAACCTCTTCCTGGCCTCTCTCTCTTCTGTTTGAGTTTTTGGGTTGTGCTTTCTGAACAGAACAGCAGATGTTCAACCTTTTGCCAAAGGGAAAAAATAGTTATGTAGGCACGCCTTGTGCAGTGCTTCTGGGCTACAAAGGTGTTGGAGCATGCCATGCCTGACTAAACAACAAGCAAAGCCGCGCTTCATTGGCCTGCCCTGGTCCTACCAGCTGTTACCGCTTCTGACCTTAGAGTGACATGCCATGCAACTGTACGCTCTTTTCCTTCTCCCATTCCCCCAAACTTATGATGCTCCCACAGCAACTATGCTTGCAACACAAGTACTCAGGTACAGACAGTTTCAGTCATAAGACTTCATTTTTAATGAAGTACTGAAGCTGGGTGGAATACACATCCATATTGCCTCCCATCTCCAGCTGTCATCTCAGCTCTTAGATCAGAGCTGACACCATGGAACTTCATCTCAGACTAGTGTTTGTGTCTTCATCCTAATTTTTTCTGAGTCACTGCTGCATCCAGAAATTCATCATGCCAACAGCTATTGTGTCTTACAACAGTATCAGGATATATGCAGTGAAAAAGATGTTTTGGCTTTCCAGACCAAGGTTGCCTGTGAATTGAGTAATGCTGAGTAAGGAGAGATAATGTTGAACAACGACTATCAGCGTAACTAGCAACTCCCTCCTTTCTTTGTCTCATCAGGGGATTCTGCCTCTGGGAGCAGATCTGGGTGGGGCCCTTCGTTGTTCCTATTCTCAGGAATAGAAAAGGAAAGGAAAAGTGAACATACATAACCAAGAAGGAAAAGCTAAGCCTCCTCAATTGCCCTGCACTGAGGAGGTCACTGCGTTCCCTTAGGGGCTGCTGCATACCGTAATCCAGGGGTTGCTGCATCCAGAGTTGAGGAAGGATAGCTGTGAATAAGGCTGATGAATGTAATTGTGCTGTAAAGGTGGCAGGATGCAACTCCATGGACTAGAGCTTTGCTTGGGAAAGAGCTGTGGAAAAGACGGGTGTTAAGCATTCTATCAGATCAGCGGTTGCTAGCAATAGTAAAGCATTCCCAGTGATCCACAGCACCCAACAATATGAAAACGCAGCGTCCTTGTTGATGTAGTATCGGGAGAGGAGAAGAGCTGTGGGCGCAGATGAAAAGGAAAGGCATCTCGTTGATCCTCACAGTTTTGAATATCCCTGTATGTTGATGTTTTACGTGATTTCCTGTGTCATCACCTGCTTCTGAGTAGTGGACATTCCCTCCTAAGCTGCTGACTTTCTACCCATGAAACAGATGTAAAGCAGTAACTTCTGAACCCCAGCACTTCATTACCAGAACCCTTGGCTGCACTCCTTTGCATCTTTCTCAGGTGATAATCTTCCCTCACCACTGAGAGCGAGCTCATCCCAGACTTCCCAACCTGAAGGTCTCTATTTCCTGTATTTTCAGCATTGCTTTCTGCCAGGAGTAATTACTCTCCGTGTGGATGCAGAAATGAAGTAAAATGGACTTCTGTGCCTCTGCAGCTCTGTCTCTAGAAACAAACTAGGAAAGGAGCTATGTGTGAAATTTCTAATTCTCCTTGTAGATTTCTGTTGTGTGTGGTTAGGTGTTTGGAGGTATCACTGCATTCTGATGTGTAGGACTTCGATTCAAAGAAGCAAATGCTGCCTGGGAGCACATGGGTGTTCAGAAGCAAATGATCTCTTAAAAGTGCAGCAGTTTAACTGGTGGCTGTTCAGAAGCAGAACTTTGGTACTGTAGTGGAGTTGTGTGGCAGTCAGGAAGCTGGATGTAAGTTCTTCTAGCTAAATAGAACTGAAGGTGGGGTGTTTGCAAGTAAGCACTTCATCTGCTTTTTTTAATGCTGTCTGAACTATTT
Organism: Heteronetta atricapilla; assembly: GCA_011075105.1. Classification (NCBI taxonomy): domain Eukaryota; kingdom Metazoa; phylum Chordata; class Aves; order Anseriformes; family Anatidae; genus Heteronetta; species Heteronetta atricapilla. Next base: position 31,648,484 of record CM021735.1, read on the forward strand.
TGCGTTACTCTGGATCTGTGCAGACTTCTAGACACAGGTTTTGTGAGGCATGGCTTCCCTTTACAATGGCTATGATAACTCCCCTAGAGTATCGTATCTGGATATTTACTCCTTCTGCTCTTGGTGTTTCTGGCAGTGTGCCCATACTGACATCTGCCTTCACCAGCATGAAGCTTCCTCTGTCTTCCCCTGGACAGTCTTTAAACGTGCACCATCTTCCAGTCCCTGGGTATCAAGGCAGGTTTTAAGCAACTTACTACAGTTGCTTGTTAGGCTGTTTCATCACCTTTTCAGGAATCTCAGGTGAAATGCACCTTGCTGTTCTTGTTTAAAGTATCAGGAGAAATATTTATGCAACAATCTGAAACGTTCTGGATATACAACAAGTGTTTTTGGTGTGGGAGTCTCCACATTTTTCCATGTTGAATGCAGAAGTGAAAATATGTTGTGTTTGTTCCTGTGCTGCTTTTGTGTTCTGACCCATCACTTGGCCTAGCGGCATGGTTGATGTTTTGTGTGCTTCTTGTGTTTACAGAAAGTTTTGTTTTGTTTTTGCTAAATAATAATTAAATTCTTCTGGCCTGCCTTTTGTTTGTTCTACAACTTCATCCTTCCTGATTTCTTCATTTGGATGGGGCTTTACTGTTCTGAAGGGTAATTATTTAATAGTCTCTGCTCCTCTACTCTGCAGTCCTGCCGGTTTCCTTTCACTTTCTGTGATGTTTTGCCATTGAGTAATGTTTGCTTCATGCTGCCTGCATGTTGTCTTGAAGTTGTCCCCGTGCTACCTGCTAGAATTGAAGTTGGCTGCTGGTTAGCAAGCTTCCTTATTTGTATGTAATTCCCCTTTCTATGGGTGAAAGAAGTTGTGGATTTTTTTGTTGTTCCTACAGACACGTTGAGCACTGCAGTCCTTGTTAAAGAGCGGATCCTTGAATGTAATGTTTTGTACAGGGTCCCAGGCACTGCTCAGAACTGAGTCAAGGAACCATGGATTCATTCAGGTTGGAGAAGACCTCTAAGATCATCTAGTTCAACCTTTAAGGAGCGCATCTCCTATCGTGTACTTCCTAAGCAGCTGTTCTATTGATTTATAAACTATGTTGGCCTTTTCCACATAAAGATACATAAGGATTTTTTATTCTTTTTTTTTTTTAGGATAGAAATATCACAGTTTTAAAGAAAAGCCAGAAAAGTTGCCTTTACAGTGGCTCCTACCTGGAAACCTGAATGCTCATGCCTCTTTGGGGGCTTCACAATTTCATAGTGCAAAGATCTCAGGGGAAATCTAAATCCCACGTGTGAAAAATATTTCACTTAAATCTTGAAGATCTGCGTAATGAAGGAATAAACAATACAGCAGGCCTAATCTTTAGGTTGCCATTAAAAGGGAGAGGAGAGTCTTCCCCTCCCTCCCCCCAAGACAGTGTTTGTATAAGTTAATGCATTCAGTAGATGTAATGGGAGATGATTATTCTATTTCATTGGCTAATTACAGAGGGAGCTCTTATCTGATATTAACAAAAGTAGAGCATGTGTATGCATATGTGTTGTTTTGATTTCTTTTCTTTCTTTTATTTTTCCCTTATCAGCCCACTTGCATGGAGCTGCCAAAGGAGCTGCGTCAGCTGGCAGGCGTCCAGAAGCTGCGAAGGGAGAAAGCGGTGAAAGACTACAGGATGAATGAGGATGGTCTTCTGATCAGGCCAGCCATGAAAATAAATGAGAGAAATGATCCACAGAAGGATGCAGCCCACAGAGATGACAGGGACTGTCTCCCCCCAGATGAAGGAGTCTCTCAAACATGCTTCAGCAATCAGGATCTACTTTGTCAGGAAAAGCATGAAAATCAAAATCAAGTGGCAAGTCTGTGGGAGAACCTCAAACCAGCCTCAAACTGGCTGTAAAAGTCTTTGAAACAAGTGACTTGATGAGCTCAAATTGTGTATCTGACAACATCCAAATGAATGAAAAGGGGCTGTTCCCTGTGTAGAAGTACCAAAGAAAAACTCCTCTCTTTACTAGGACAGGTAATCAGATTGTTGATGGGAAATGATGATGGTCTCTCTAATGCCAAGGCAATTCCTGCTGTGATTTATTGAGATCTGTTTTGAGATCTTTTTTTTCATGAGTGGGTTTTGCTCTTGACTTTTTTTTTCAATTAGACAAGTGTCTTAAGTTGTATTGGTTCTTTTATTGTCAACTGTTGCAGGTATGTAAATCTCCCACCCAAACCAAATGTTTAAATGGGGGAGCTCCTAAGATGCCTGTTCACTGAGATTAGAAAGGGCTTGCTTAGAAGAAAAAAAAAAAAAAGAGTTCTGGCCAACTAACGTGGGCTTGGTTTACACACAGATAAGTCTCTTGGCATATCTAAACAGCCACGCATTGGAGAGTGCAAAAGATCCCGCCCTAATGAACAGCTTTGCTGGCAAAAACAGCAGAGGTGTACTCATTGAAAGGACTCTTCTGCCAACTCAGGGAGGTTTTAGGCTGACAAAAGAAGCATTCTGCTTGTCAGCCCTACTCTATGGGACTTGTGTAGGTCAGGCTGTAACAGTAATGTGTGTATACACACAAGTGTGTGTGGGGGAGCAGTTAAATTAGTTTAAAAGGTGTCTAGCATTTTCCCCAAGCAAAGTAAAATACAAAGGCAAAACTAGTTTATTCTCAGTGTACTTGCTTTGGCTGTTACTCACTAAAATTAAAACTTCTCCAGCTGATAGTAGCCTGCCACAGTGACAAAGGTAATGCAAGCAGTGCCTGAGTCTTGGACCATTTTTTGGCATAACCTTAACGATATTCTGTAACTAAATTGTGTAGTTCCTTTGTCTCAGTTTACTGTAGAAAAAATAAACCAGGTTTGAAACAAGTTTCTTACAGCTTTTTATGTGGAGATCGAGTCTGTGTCAGCACTGCAGTTTGTGCCGTTCATCTGGAACAAGATTTTCTTAGGCAGTGAGTGATGGTGTGGAACACGCAGGCTCCTCAGAGCCAGCTCAGAAGTGCTTGCATTGTATTTTCACAACTGAAATCATCTGGGTCCACCCAGTCCCATTAGTAGAGGAACAGGGAAAATGGCAGAGTGTCAGATAACAGAGGGGAGGGACGGTTGGATGTACGAGCTTCGAGTCTGGGAGGTAGAAGTGGTGTTGGTCTGGGTGCAGGATAGACTGCGCGCTACAGGCACTCTTCCAGAGGAGGGATTGAGCTGTGCTCTTGGACTCTTCACAGAGGAAACAAAGTTCTGGCTGGAACTATTAGAAAACGGATTTTTAGATAGGGACTTGATTGTATTGTACTTGACTACACCTGTTACTGCTTTATTTTCATTAGAAAAAATTTCTTGAGACAACCAAGCTCTCTACCGTTGTGTGAAATGGCGTAAAGGAAAGGAAGGGCTGGGACTGATGAGTGTCAACGAGTGGCAAATGCAGATTGAAAGTGACAAGTTTTTTGAAAGAGAAGAAAGACAGACTTCTGAAATATTTTTAAATGATCCACACGACCTTTCAATGCTGCTCTGTGCTGACATTTTGAAGTGGTTCGCTTTCTAAGCTCGGCAGCACCGTGCGGAAGAGCTGTGCGCTTCGCTTCCTCCCCGTGCCTGCTGGCTGCAGTCAGGGCCGCGTGCAGGGGCAGGCGACTCCAGCGGAGTCTCGGGGGCCGCAGAACCGCTCCGATTCCCGTGTGCTGCTGTGCCCCGGCTCTCCGTTGCGAGGCACAACCCCCGGCTGCGTGCAACGCGCGGCCCGCAGCGCCCTAACCCATGGCTGCCCCATCTGAGGGGCAGGCGGCCGCGCCTCCGCACCCCCTGCGCGGCGTCCTCAGCGCTGCCCTCAGGCCTGAGCCACCCGGGGCCGTGAGGGGGCCCTGAGGAGCCCGAGTGGGCCCTGAGGGGCTGGGGTGGGTCCCTGGCAGGGCCGCCCGGGCCAGCTGCCGGCAGCGCCCCGCTCCCAGCGCCCTTCCGGAGGCTCAAGGGCGAGCGGGCCGTGCGCTTCCGGCGCGCCCCCCCGCCTCCCGCAGCCATCGCGAGAGCTCCCTCGCCTCCCGCGAGACCCGCCGGCTCAGCCGGCCGCTTCGGCCGAGTCCCTTCGGCAATTTCCGTCAGCGCCAGGCGCTACCAATCGCGCCGCGGAGCGCATCGATGTGCGCGGGCCCCCCGCCGGCCGGCCGTGGGGCCGGGGGCCGCCGAGGGGGCGGCGGGGGCGGCGGAGCGGCGGCGGCGGC